>JBBBDQ010001657.1:55000-182500 GCA_037127315.1 Ascarosepion bandense | reverse complement strand
ACATGACTGAACTCCCTACAGCTTAGGATTTTTTCGTTATCATCATCAGATGGTTGTTGGCTGGAGGTTTGAATGTGTGGATTTGTGTGGAAGAATAAAAAAATGTTTTCATGTTAAAAAAGAAATTTATTAATCGAAAAGAATAACATGATTCGTAGAAGTTAAGGGTAGAGTTTGCTGTTGGATGTATGTCCTAGTTGGATGTATGTTAATGTTGAGTAGGAATGTTGATAATGGAGAAGAAGAAGTAAAAGGAATCAGCACAAAAGATAGAGAACGAATGTGCGATGCGACCTTACGTTTGGGTCGACTTGAAATTTTTCCCGTTACTTTTTAGAGTGTCGTCTCTCTCGCTGTTCCCATCTCACTGTCTGGATGACTTTCCTTTCGCCTTTTATAACCATATAGTTTTTTCGCACTGGATCGCCAACTCTTCTCAGTTTTGAAAATCGCTCTCATTGGTCGGAAGAGTAATTTAATATCTACTCGCGAAATCCGGTTCGACTTTTTTTTTAATCACATTGTTAATCCTTTTTCTATTCGGCAAAATCAGGATTTCACACATCATTGTGAATTTTTGTAAAAGTGAAAAAGGAAGTTGCTTTTGATTCTTAATTTCCTATCCGCCACACACTCATATGAACGCGCAATCTTCAAAATTAGAGGTTTCTTAAGGGTCTTATAAAACTTTCATCCATGATTGTATGATTCTAGTAGGTATTTATTGGTATAAATAGACCAAATGCAGGCGACAATTCTATTCCAGTAGCTTCTTTTCTTGCATTTCTCGCCTGTGGAATTCCCTTCCGTATACTTGCTTTCCTGAAGGCTACAACCTCCAAGAATTTAAATGCAATGTCAATTCACATCTCATCCACTTGACTCAAGTCTTTTCTGCATCACCCTGTGTATCTTGTTATTTTCCATTCTCTCTACCTTCGCAACTGTCTTCACACCTGTGTTCATATCCTCCTCTTACTCTTTCTCTGACACCCCCTGTAACTGGTTCGTCTTTCTCTTTACTCTTTCCTGCCTAAGCTTTTACTATTATGTTGCTCCCTGCGTATCAGTGGCGATACCACTTTGCTTGGGGTAAAATGATTAAAAGAAATGGTTACACTTGGACATAATTTCTGTTCTTTCATTTAGTAATTTATTTCTGTCTTGGAATAACATGATAGTCATTTTTTTCCTCCTGACATAATCTGCACACTTTACCACCGTTTTAAGTTTTGGCTATTTTTATTATGCTGCAATTATATCGGAGTCTTTTCCTTATTTAAATTTAAATTTCCACACGTGGCTAGGCAGTTTTGTACATTTTTTAAAATTTTTCAGTTTAGAAGATTTTAAAACTGTTTTTGGTAGATCCTAAATATATTATACTTTGACCCTTTATGTCATGTACGTTTTCTTTGTAAATAATCCCTTTAGTCCGTTAAGTGGGCATTTATTTTTGCCACTACAGTTACATTCCTTGTTAATGATATTGCTTTGTACGTTGTTATTTAGGTTTCTGGCATTTTGTTTTTTTTATGTAATTTTCTAATATATTCGGACAACTATGAGTCAGTTTGATTAAATTCTATTAAAATGTTTGTTTTAACTCTGAGTTTTTTGGAAAGAGTTTATCGATTATTTTAAAAATATATATTTGTCCTATTTTGGTTTTTACTTCTAAGCTATATGGTGGGTTGAACTAGAAAATGCTTCGAATTTTATTATTGTTTTACATTTGTCACAGGACATTTCAAATTATTGAATTAAAAACTATACATTAAAGGGCTGTACAAAAAACGGTTATATAATAAGAACTATGCAAATGGCTAAACACTGTTCTTTATAGAATAATACACCGAAATCCGAAGCAGAATTGGCATCGCAAAAGATGTTTACCAAAACCTAAACAAAGAAATCATTTTCTTTATAGAAACAAAGAAAGAATCCTCTTACGTATATCAGTTCTTCTATATGGAATGCTTGACAATTTCTCCACAGATTAAGAAGAGACTTGAGGCAACAGAAAAGTGATTCTGTTGAAGGATGCTGAGAATACTTTATACTGAATATGTAGGTACCAACGTCTTAGAGAAATTGAAACCAAAAATACTTATAATAATTATTATTAGAAAGAGCGATGCAGCTTCTATGGCACGTAATAAGGAAACTGGTTATGAAAAATGTTTAATGCTCGCAGGATATATTGAATGTAAAGGGGACGGGCAACAATATCGCATAACCTACATAATGAGAATTTGATAATGAATGTCAGGACAGGGTTTAGTCAGTAAGTTAGTTGCTATATGTGATACACGTATGGACGACCATGTCTCTTTTGATCCATGACTGACAAGGTCGAAGATTTTTCGTAGTTGCTTGCCATTTCTTTCTGCAGCAGACTAGTTGACAACCAACGCTAAAGAATCCAATTTGTCCAGCTATTCAACTCATAGCTAGAGGGAGAAGAGAAGGATTAGAATCTAGTCAAAGGATATTTGCGTGTGACTGCAACTAATTCGAATGGAATTCGATCTCGGCTCTCCGATTTGTCATTCCGAGCAGATAAAAATTATACCACACGCACTTTTTAAATAAAGTAGCATTTTAAAACCAAAGTTTACGGTCAATTTACAAATTCAGCATTTCAGCGTTCACGTTACTTTGTTCACACGTGACGTTACATCAACGGAAATATCCAGTTACGCTGATGAAAAAATATGGTTATGAAAATTTGACTCACAGGATATAAAGAATGTAAAAATGACAGAGGATACCAGCGTAAAATTGAAATAACGAGATTTTGTAAATCGACGGAAAAACGTGGGTTGATACAAGAAGCAAAAATGCAAAATTTACTAAGAGTTACAAAGAACAAGAAATCACGAAGAGCCATAATCGCCAACGTCCCGAATGAAAATGAAGCCATGAAAAAATAGTAAATGAGGCTGAGAGAAGTTAGACTTGAAGCTCTCAGCTATGGACAAAAACTAAGCTGTCAGAATTTAACAAAAAGAGAGACTAAATCGATATAAAAATTAACTCTGCGTTAGTCACATGAGGTGGTTATTATCTTCAGATTTATAAATTAATTGCTAATTGGCAGCTTGTTTCTTTTTCTTCCTCTTATTACTCTTCTGATTCAGTGTTAAGCATGCCGTGAGGTGCAGTTGTAGCTCCTTTTTGTCGTGGGAGACGGACGCACAGCGACTATCCGTTTTAGCAAATCCAATGTGACTAACGTAATGTCAAGAACACGGAAAACAATACTGACTTAAAGAAAGATTTCACATAAGCATTTAATTGCATTTAATATAACGAAACAAAAGATAAATAATTGCACTTGGAAATTTAACCCAAAAATAAGAACTTTTAACTCACTAACCCCAACAAAATTGTATATACATATCAATGAGTATTAATCAATTAAATTGATTAAATTGCAATTTCTGCTTGCAGATAGAAAAAAGAGTATTGGGCACAGTGACGCGGGGGATTGGGGAAAATGTGTCTTGTTTATTTTACGTTTTGATTTATTGGCTTTTCATTTTCTCTTTTTGCCCTTTTCTTTTGTTCTTTGACTCTGTGTAAGTGTGAATTAGAATCGCCTACCAGCAGGGAGTAAAAAGCGTGCTAAATGATCGGAAAGTGATTTAAATACGATTCATTTGAGATATTAACTCGAGAGAAAAAAGTAAAAGACTGAGATCTACCTTGCAGCCGATAAGTACAGTGTTTTCTTCCTACTTAAAAAATAAAAAAAGACAATTCTTTTCACCCTCATTGCTTATCTCTTGTGCAATGCCAAATTAAACTTTCTAAACAATATAAAGTTGCTGAGATGGTTGTGGGCCTGACGTAAAAGAAAGCAGTTTTTTGGGTACAGAAATCCACAGTATTGGCATTATACGATTTCTTCAATCAAGAGAAACTTATTTAATGACTAGCAGTATAGCCCAGATTTGCTCGGGTGGAATGGAAGCTTTAAAACTAATCCATGGCCCTGCAGTACAGACTCTTTGGACGTTGGCACGAAAGACTAAAAAGCAATAGTTGTTTCCAGTTAAAGCGAAACCGTAGACTGAAAGAAAAATGAATGGATGTAAGTCAAATTTTGATTTCCTGGCATCGATATCAAATAAGTTTTTTTCGTCGTAAACTGAATTTTGAAGGTTAAATAAGTTCTCAGAGTAAATGGTATCATGGTGGAGATTAAGAACTACAATTATACCTACTTAGAGCCAAACCCGAAGCAAAAACTAAAATAAAAGGGCTGAAAAATATACAGATATAAAGGCAGATAAACAGACACACACAAACAACTTGCCTTATATATATATATATATATATATATATATATATATATATTATCGATTTTCTGCACTATTGTAAGAACTGCAACCTTGAAACTTCTGAATATCGTTTCTTATGTCTTTGTCTATGAGTGTATCAAATTTGATTAAAATCGAATCATTCCTTCTATAACACGATTTTTTGGATTATCAATTTTCGATATTTATCGGGGGTACCGCGACACAAAACCTAGGTAAGAACACTCGCAGACGCTTATAGTACAACTCTGTAACTTTTCAAGAAGATTGGGTCAGCTGTTTCGGAGTCTATAGGGAACGGACACACACACACACACACACACACACACACACACACACACACACACAGGGACAAAGTTCCATTTAGAAATAAGTTTAGACGAGGAAAACATTTCTCGAATAATGCACTAACATACCCAATTATTCTGTTTATTCTTCTTCATGTGCTGTGTTTCTATAGGCAGTCATAGATCTCTTCAATTTCCTATCAGCTAAAACTCGATCAATTTACTTTTTTTATTATTTCTTCAAAACCGCCATTCAGGTAGTCAAGCTCACTAAATATTTTATATTTTATTTTCCTTTTACCTTCAATCTGTCCGAGAGTATCAGATTTTCAAAGACCTCTTTCTTCATTATATGCCCTGTGAGTTTCAGCTGTCTCTTCTTAATGAATATACGTTTATTTTTGTTTCTATTTTCTCTAGAACTTCGTCGTTTATTATATATTCTCTCCGGGATATCTCCAGTATCCTTCTCTAGAAACATATTTTAGTTACTTCAAGTCTTTTCTTCTAACCACACTAATTCCATCATAATATTATTGATTGTTATAGTGGAACATTCTGCCATCCCCGAGAATGGAATGCTCTAGACTATAAAGGACGGCGACAAGCGGTACGAGAGAGTGCAACCGTCTTGGGCGAAGGCATTCTCTACTTGATAGTTTATTCCGCTCCTTGCCTATCTGTATATATTTGTTAACTGTACATTAGTACAATAAATCCGTTATATCGTATTCCTGTGTCGAGTACCATTCTTCCACTAATCTTTACACTGATATTCCTTTCCGGGATATATCATTGACATAAGCGACATGCCAACCTATCTATCAAGTCTCCAAAACGAAATCAGACACACAACACTTTCCTCAAAATATGTACAGTGGCCTTTTGTAAAAATAAATTTCAGTTGTTTTAAGTCTCCTTTTCATTTGTGACGAGACAGAGCAGCATTAGGACATATCTAAATCTAAATTTATTTATAAATGAAACTGTCTGTGTGTGTGTGTGTGTGTCCGTTAACTATAGACGCCAAAACGGCTGAACCGATTTTCTTGAAAATTTATACAGTTGTACTGTAAGCGTCTGCAAGTGTTCTTAGCTAGGTTTTCTGTGGAGGTACCCCCGATAAATATCGAAAATTGATAATCCAAAAAATCGGGTTATAGAAGGAGTGATCCGATTTTAATCAAATCTGATACACTCATACACAAAGACATAAGAAACGATATTCAGAAGTTTCAAGGATGCAGTTCTTACAATAGTGCAGAAAATCGATAATATATATATATATATATATATATATAAAAGGCAAGATGTTTGTGTGTGTGTGTGTGTGTGTGTTTATCTGTCTGTATGTCCTTTATACAAATTCACAATTTTTATCCGATTCTCACCAAACTTTACACAAATATTCTTTAGAATGAGTCTGAGCTACCATGGATTAGCTTTAAAGCTTTCATTACACCCGAGCAACGCCGGGCTATACTGCTAGTACGACATAAAGAAGTTTTCTGGTTTCTTAATACGCTGCTTAGCTTTAGGAATGCATATTTAGCTGTCCCAATGTGTTTTCTGGATTTCTGTATCACACTTTCCGTAGTTTGTTAGAACACTTCCAGACATTTACTTTTTTTTACTTGTTTGACTTTGACATACCCCGAATTGTAATTTGCATTTTGAGCCCACCCGTTTTTTGCTATCATGCATTATTTCTTGCATTTGATACTTAATCCTTTTCTCTTGCTTTCCTTTAACTTCTGCAGGAGTTTCAGTAGTTTTCTTTCCGTGTCTTCCATTAATACTGTGTCAACTGCATATCTTATATTGTTAATAATATGGCCCCCAATAATAAATCCTTCTGGAACTTCTAATTCTCTCGGAATTGTTTCAACGTATTAGCTAAATAAGTTTATTGAGATTATTGTCAATATAATACGCACAACGCATCAGTTCCAATTCGGACCATCATTCCTGTAATTGATAGTGGTTTTCATAATTCTTCTCTGTGTCGTGTAGCTTCGGGATATGGGCAATCATGGCTCTCCACATATTATAGCCCTTTGTATATCTTATTAACAGTTGTCTTTTTACTATCACTGCTATGTTCTGTGCTGAAATCCATTTACAAATATTCACATTGTAGTATATTCTCACTTGACCTATGTTTCACTTGCTTTTAATATGCATCGTGTTTGTAAAATTCTCACAGAACCCTTTTTCTTGATAAGAAATGGCAACTCTCTCTTTATGATTATAAATATAAGGGACCGTTTTGTTCCATTTTTCCATAAAAATCCTTAAAACATTTAAGAGGAGGTCTGAAGAATACTAAAGCACCGCTATGCCTCCCACATCCAGATTTGTAACCATCTAAGACCACCCACAAAGTTTAGCCCACGTGCTATATGTCTTCGTGTGACGCTAGTTCTTTTACTGCCTCTTAGAATCCAATGAGTATTTTTTGGTATAAATGTTTAACAAAACGAATACTAAAAATAAATGACTCTCTTCGCGGATACCGTTTTATATAGTGGCGTGGGGATCCCGAGACGACACAGAACGCAACATATTACATAGGAATTTAGCACTGTTTTCTTTGTTTGTAGATAAATTTTTCTGTTTCTTTATACGTTGTTTACCTTTTGGAAAGGCGAATTTAATGCGTCTTTGGATATTCTGTTATGTTTTAATAGAATTTAAAATGACCTTATTAGGATGAAGACCTGCTTCTGGAGTGGTTAAAGTCGGTTCATGTGGCTTACCGCAAAATCTTTTTCGCTAAACATTGTCGTAAACAAACCATTTCTCATCACTGGTTATAATTTGCTTAAAGAGCGTTGTCATTGCATTTATACAGAAAATCACGCAAAGACAGATTCTATTACTTTGATCATGCCGTAACTAAACGTTGTAGTGATTTGAGTACCCAAACTTTACTAATGTTCAAGGATGGTGGATTTTGATAAATTTATTGGTTTTGCCAATATCGGCGTTGTGTAAGGCGGGTTATTCTCAATCAATATCTTAATTCTGTCGTCATGTGTAGTGGTGGATCTGCCTGAGCATTCAATGTATATAAATCTACAACCACCAACTCCCAAATTAGCGAATCATTTCTGTAAATTTGTGTTAGCTAAAGCAGCTTCATAGTACACAGTGCCTATCTTGTTTGTTGCTTGCAAGACATTTTTGCCTTTACAGTGATAACAAAGCATACAGTGTTTAAAGTGCATTTTTAAACTTCAGTTTTTATAAGAATTCAAAAATTATACGAATTTAGTGATTTTCAATAGTGAGATAGTTTAAAGTGTGTTGTAATCGGAAATTCAAGAATATTATATCTGTCGAATAATTTGACGTGTTCTAACATGTAAGAACATGAACGGCTAAAAATCGGTATAAATTTTATGTGACAAAAGAAAATATGTAGTTAGTTATAATAAGATAGTGCTTCTCTCGCTCTCTCTCTCTCTCTCTCTCTCTATATATATATATATATATATATATATATATATGCATTTGTGTGTGTAACTATCCTGTTTGGGAGAGTAATGAAACCAAGTCAGAAAACTAAGATCATGAAGTAGTGTAATTCTCCTTTCGATTCATTTTCATTCAAACAATTTACAATCCAAATAAGTGTTTTCTGAATAATTGCGTTCGAATGATTGTTTTCGAACAATGTTCACATAATCATCATTTTAAAGATAATCGATACCATCCTTCCATGATACCATTCAGCCATAATACCAACGAGGAAAAGTTTAAAAAAGGCAAAATTTGCAAAACGTGCCCACAAAAAAATAAAACAACAAAAAAAGAGATTGTCAAAAGGACATTTTTTCTCTTGACACCTCTGTTACTGTACACTCCACCGGTAATTTTTACTGTTAATAAACATTTTGTTTTAGAATTTTAGTAAATCAAAAAATATGAGACTGGATTTATGCATTCATTTGTTTTCTTAAGAATTGATAATACTAGTATTAAACACTATTTTATTAGATTGTTTATTTAGAATGATACCTTTATATTTACAAGTTCATGTAGTATTGTTGTGGTGAGTTACCCACTTAATAATAGACTCTTCTTTGCCTATATTAACTGAGAGTAATTACTTTCGAGGACAGAGCCTGGGTGTGAGAGTCACTGGTTTCCAGTACGACTTCAATTCAGCTGAGCCTAGTCTGTCGGTCACTTGTAGCCAACCTAATATTACTCTATCTCTTGTTGACGTAATACATAATCTTGACCTACCACCGTGTTGACTTATTATTTTAGGGTCCCATACTGGGTCCATATCAACTGGCGACGAAGATATAAGAATTCACGCAGGGAATGAAAACTTTTTTCTTTGACCACTGTCGATATATCAATGAGCGACGAAGATATAACAGTTCACGCAAGAAAAGAAAACCTTTTTTCTTTGACCACTATCGCCGCATATCAAATAGCAACGTCGGAAATTGCGAACATCAACGGTCGAACAGAAATTGCAAGTACCAAGAGATAGCCCCCCCCACTCACATATAATCGGTCGAAAAATATGAAGTATCAAGAAAAGAAAAATACATACCCTATCTAAACCAGCCTGCAAGAAATAAAAAAAGGGAAAAAAATAAAAGTCGAATGAAAAAATTCCCTACAAGCCCGCAACAGCGTCACAGAAAAAATTGTAAGTAGATTCGTGTTGAGCCTATCTTTTCACTTTTGACATAAGTCTTACGAAAAAAAACAAACAAAAAAAACGGTAACTACAGTTAGTGTTTTTCCTTTCGTGTTTACAAAAATTAGTCGTGTTGAGTTTTAAAAAAAATGGAAGACTTACAAAAAGTGATAATTCAAATAATGTAAACTCAATTGGATCGACAACAAAAAAGCGACGAGCAGTTACAACAACAACAACAATTATTTAAATAGCTACATAAACAACAGATGGATTTGCAAGAACAAGTCTATAAAAAGACCGAGGAACGACAAAATCAAATTGAAGAGTTACTTCTTAAATCATTAAATGGCAAACAAAATGAGAACAATACTTCTTTTTCCCAGGGTACTATCTGGAGTATTATGGAATATTTTGAGTATGTACCTGAAGACGAAAAAACCTTTGATACTTTTTATAGGCAGTACGAGGATTTATTTAAAGTCGATTGTAATAATTGGCCAAACTCCAAGAAAGTGTTTTTATTACTAAGGAAGTTGGGTACAGCAGAGCACAGCAGGTTTGTTGATTTTATCCTCCCCAAAAAGACAACAGACCTGGAATTCTCAGAAACAGTCAAGCAACTGTCAGAATTATTTGGGCCGAACACATCACTTTTTCATAAAAGATGGAAGTGCTTAAATTTATTCAAAGAGGATCAGCAGGACTATTTAACATTTGCCTCTACGATAAATAAATACTCTTACGATTTCGAATTAGCGGAATTATCTGATGACGAATTTTAAATGTCTAATTTTTGCTCAAGATCTGATCTCAGCCGGAGACGCTGAAGTTAGACGTCGTGTGCTAACAAAACTAGAAAATGAGCCGGGTTTAACCCTCCAAAAATTAGAAGACTGCCAGAGCGTCGTATCCCTAAAAAGTGAGTCTAGGTATGTCGAAGAGTCGAAAGTCGATCATATAAAAAAAAAATTATGAACAGATCAAAACGCTTCTCCCTGGAAAGAGAAAAGAAAATATCGTGACAAGTATACTATAAAACAAGAAAATTCACCACCAGGTTCGTGTTACATTTGCAGAAAATTACACTGGATGAGGTTTTGCCCGTCCAGAAAAAAAAAGTCAGAATTGCGGTAAAGCTGGCAATATAACATCAAGTTTCTGGTTTGCGAAAAAATCCAGAAGAACAAAAAATAAAATAAGGCATACTCAGTCAAGCGAGAAGGAAGATGGAAATTTGCGCAAATATGTAATATGCAAATATTAAATAAAACAATTAAATTCCAGCTGGACAGTGGATCTGATCTGCCGATCATAAATTTGCATACGTGGAGGTGACTGAAAAAGCCAACTTTATTGAGAACTAACAAAACGGCACGCTCTGTGACAGGTGAAAAAATAAACATTTTAGGAGAAGTATTATTCGCTGTAACATTAAATGGAACAAATAAAAAAATTGAGAGCATATGTGATGAAAAATACTGAAAATTTGTTCGTCACAGATTGGATTGAAAAGTTCAATTTGTAAGACTGTCTAATGAGTATGTTCTGTCGAAAAATAGAAACTACAACGTCTAACATTGAAGAACTGAAACGGGAACTAATGGAAAAATTCCCGGAGGTGTTTTCAGGCGGCTTAGGAAAATGTACTAAAATAAAAGCTCAATTCAAGTTAAAGGATAATGCAGAGCCCATGTTCAAAAAGAAGAGGAACGTTTTGTTCGCAGCGGTAAACCAAATAGACGAAGAATTAGACAGATTAGTAATGCACGATAGCTTTTCTGCATGAACTGTTTGCACGTTTAGGCGTTGTGGATTGCGTAGTAACTGATAGCGGAACGCAGTTCACATCTTGAGAATTCAAACAATTCATGAAACGTTTCAAGTGAACCATAGCACAACTCAACAATATCATCCTAGGTCCAATGGGCAAGCGGAACGTTTCGTCGACACATTGAAACGAGGAATTAAGAAAGCACAGGTCACACCTACTGAGAAGGCGCTGCAACGGTTTCCGCAGGTGTATAGAATTACTCCAAATTCAAATACACCAGCGGAACTTTCACCGGCAGAAACGATGTTTGCGAGAAAAATCAGATCAGTTTTCGACAAGCTTATCCCCAAGCAAGCTAAATTTAAGACAATCACACTTCCCAGAAAACGTTACTCTTGTGGCAAGAAAGTACATGTCTAAGTATATAAAAATAACATGGCGTTTTGGGAAGTGGGCACTATAAAACAAAGAGTAGGAGACCTGCTCTACATGATACAAGATCCCAAGAATATACATAAGCGCCACCAAAATCAAATAAGGAAATGTTGGACAACTGACATAAATGATTCACCACAGTCAAATGAAGAGTCGATAGACATCATCTTCGAGAATTTCAACTTCGAGGCACCCCAAGCGTCACCCAAAAGAAGGCGATCTAATAGGAAAAGGAAGTTCACGGATCCTTTGATTGTCGACTCTAAACGAAAAAAAAAAGAAGCTTTTCGGGGGAAAAGCTCTTGGAAGGTGGGCTGTTGTGGGGAGTTACGCACTTAATGGACTCTTTTTTGCCTATATTAACCGAGAATAATTACTCTCAAGGACAGAGCCGGGGCGACAGACACACTGGTTTCCAGTACGACTTCAGTTCAGCTCAGCCTAGCCTGTCTGTCGGTCGGTCACCTGTAGCCAACCTATTATTACTCTTGCTCTTTGTATCTCTTTGTGTCTGTTTGTATCTCTTGTTGACGTAATATATGTTCTTGACCTACCACCGTTTTGACTCATTATTTTAGAGTCCCATACCGGGTTCATATCAAGTATGAACCTCGAACTACGGAAGTCATTGACACTTACATCCGGATGTATGTAAAGTCAACAAAAGTGACAACCGGCTCGAAAAGTGATGGCCCGGCATGAATACGGTTGACAGATACATCCAGCTGAAAATAAGAGACAGCAAAGGACATGGGTGATTGACAAACATATCCGACCGTAGAAGATGTCAACAAAGTGCCGCAAAAACTGACATGAAAAGAAATAGGCCGCCAGCTGTGATTGATAGATACGTCCGGCTGTAGATAGAATCAAGCGCGAAAAGCAAAAATGCGTGGGACTTTTAAGACTACAATTTTTGATTGAAGAAAGAGAATAGCTAACGTCTCCCGACGGCTCCTTCGCATGTGGGAGCTCTCTCCGGCTGCCCTCCTGGTCCACACAAGCATCACTGATAAAGAATAAAAATATAAGATATTTTTATATATACCTGTTCCTCGTTGTTTGTCCAGATGCATCGGCATAATTTATATATTAAAAATCAGTGACTCCACTAAAAGGTAATAAATTATTTTAAAGACCTATTAAAACAAGTTTCTTTTATTTATATAACTATAAATCGCCTTTTTCCAGAATTTAAAATGAACAGACTTTTCAGGAAAACGAAAAAAGGCAATTGAAAATACCAGTAGATATATTCAAATACTCGTTATTCTGACATGAAAATAAATCAATGAAATCTACTATAAAGAAATTTTACTAGTTTTTTTAAGATAAAATATATATTAAAACTGACACCTCGACTACATGAATTTAAAAACACAAACGACAATCGGCTTCAAAGACGATACCCGTTAAGACTATGATTAACAGATACATCTGGCCATAGATAGAATTCAACCAAGGACAAGGGTGGTTGACTAACATATCGGTCTTAAGGAACGTCAACAAAGCGACAACCCCAAAAAGTAAAAATGCCTAGGAGTTTTAAGACTATATAAAGTCAATTTTTGGCTGAATATAGAGAATTCCTGTTGGATTCCCGGCAGCTCCTCCGTATGTGCGATCTCTCTCCGGCTGTCCTCCTGGCCCACATAAGCATCACTGGTGAAGAATAAAAATATAAGATTATATTTTTATATATACGTGTTCCTCGTTGTTTGTTCAGATCCAGTGGCATTATTTATATATTAAAAATCAATTAAAAAACTATGAAAACAAATTTCTTTTATTTCTATAATTATAATAAGTTTTTTGCAAAATGTAAAATAGACAGACTTTTCAGGAAAATGAAAATAAGCAACAAATAAAAAACAATCAAAAGAACAAGAAAATGGATTCAAATATTCGTTATTCCGATATGAAAAAAACAAACAAACAAAAGCAAACAAACAAAAATGCGAAACAAAACAAAACAAAAAACAATGGAATCTACTATAAGAAAATTTACTAGTTGTTTGAGATAATATATATATAAAATCTGACGCCCCGACTACATGAATTTAAGCCTGCCACTAAATTGTCATTTAGGTCCCACCCATTAATGATTCAAATATCTAAATCTAACCGCAACCTCTACTTCCCAGTTTCCTTTCTCGCGGTTCGCACCTGTTGAATTTCTTTCCGTCTACTTGCCTCCCTATTAACAGTCAAACGGTCAGTCAGTCAGTTAAGTGCCATACTTGATACACGCTTTAGGCGATCATGTCTCGGAAGAAAATCACTGACTTGGCAGAAGATTATCCCCCATTAGGTTGCCATTGCTTTCTGCAGTAGACTGGTTGCCAGTCAAGACTATCGAACCTAATCTTTTCTATTATTTAACCCATAACTGCAGAGACAAGACGGATTAATATCTTTCCCAAGAGTATAACAACACTCTTCAAAAATTTAAATGCAACGTCAATCACAATCTTCTTGAATCAATTTACTTTTTATTCTTTTCTCATTCCCCACATAATCTCAGTCTTCTCTTTCACTTTCATGAACCCCTTGCGTGTTGGTAGAATTTCCGCTTTGCTTGGTATGGATTGATTGAAAAACCTAAGCAAAACTACTGCCAAGATAAAGCGCGCCCCAGTTAATTGAAAGAATCATTGTATAATAATATAGGTAGATAATAAGGGGTTCACCTGTCGTCAGCTTCACGTATCCCTCGGGTATTTTGAACAGGAGTAGAGATTTATCTTACCTGTTGGGTTTCCGGTCCTTTTTAATGTCTTTTCATTTTCTTTCCCTCCCAGGAACCATTTGCATTTTAATGGCATTGTCACCTTGCTTGGGATGAATTGATTAATGTTTTCTTTTTAAAATATTGGGTACTTGATTACAAAAGAAAATAATCACACACACACACACACACACACACACACACACACACACACACACACACACACACACACGTGCACTTATGCACATATTTATTTTTAATGTACTTTTAAAATCCCAAATTATTTTCTATTACGAGTTAAGCTTATTTAAATATATATAATTGTTCGAGTTGGCGTGTATTTATTCATGTCAGGCGGGCAAGAAATTAAACAGTGCCTACTTTGAATGGGCAAAAATCTATGACCAATGTCAAAAATACGCAGTTCTCGGTCCTATTATGATTATCAGTGGCCGAATTGAGAGAAGACAGCATGAAGACAAAATTGCTGACAGTCAGAGAACTTCTAATACAAAGGCATTTAAGGATAGCAGACCTTGTATTATAGTATTCAATATCAAAGATGAGCGTTACTCATTTTGTGTAAAAGGTTGTCGCTTAGCTGAGGGAGGCTATCTTCTGCTTTCCGACTCCACAGATTTATATAGCAGTCGTATTCTTGATGGAAAAATAAATTGCATGTCATTTATTAGTAAGGACTTCACGTATAACCACATGTTTCTACTGATACATAAATTCATGTGTTCGTGTTTGTATATACACCTACAATTATATCTGTTTTTCTCTCTCTGTTGTCCAGGATATGACGTTAAACTACATCCAACCGCAAGGTCTCTAATCGGAATATTTTGTAGGGCATGGAATCAACTAATAATTGGTGTTGTTCCCAAGTCTACCCTGACCTAGTTATGGTCAAAGTTTGAATCCTTAAACACGGGTCAAAATATGGAAATATAAAAATGAATTACGAAAAATGTCAGCAACACATTTTCATAGTAAAAATATAAAAAATGACCTGCTATACATGTGTGAAAAAATTGCCAAAGCTCACGAGAAAATAAAATGCTTGCGTTAAATAATCCATATAGATTTCATATGTCATTTGTCAAGCCAAATACTTTCTCTCTCTCTCTCTCTCTCTCTCTCTATATATATATATATATATATATATATATATATATATGTGTGTGTGTGAGTGTATGTTTGTATGTGTGTCTATATTTGTATGTATTTGTGTTAGTGTATGAATCAAGACTTTTTTAAGAACAAATAATTTGTCTTTGTGTGTAACATATAGGCAACCTGACGCTTCTTTATTATGAATCGCTTCCCTTTGGGACGTAGGTTATCGGGGACATCCACATCTGCAGCTTCACTGTCATACAGGTCGATAGATAGAAACCCTAAAATAGCTTTACGTCTTTGTCTTATGTCTTCACTCGTATCGGCTCGGAACGAGAAATCAAGGAGCCGAGTTCGAATTCCAGTTGAGTTCGTTGCATTCACTTACGCGCAAATACCCTTGGGAAAGGTATTAATCCGTCTATTTCTTCCAGTTATGGGTTAAATAACAGGACAGATTGGGTTCTATAGCCTTGGTCGGCAACCAGTCTACCGCAGAAAGCAATGGCAACCTACTGCGGGATAATCTTCTGCCCAGTCAGTCATGTTTCGAAAGAGATATGATTGCCCAAGCGTGTATCATATATGGCACTTCACACACACACACACACACACACACACACACACACACACACACACACACACATATCGTGTGTATTGAGTTGCGATAATATGTAGTGAGAAGATTTTTGTTTTATCAGTGTTTTTACTGATAACATATATTTTGGCAAGCAGGGTGTTTTTTTTATCTTAAACTGCTCAATATCAAGTTGGACATAGAGCGTTGATAATCACAAAGAGTCTGTCACGTTAACTGGGCAGGTTCGACTTCTAAATTTCGTGAGGATGCCTTCATCATGTTCTTACTTGTCAGGGCTGGTTTATCATATATATATATATATATATATATATATATATATATATATATATATATATATTCTAAACATATACTGTTAAATATAAGAGACAATGAATGTCTATTATGTTTAATCATGAGCCGTTCTAAACGTCGGATTTTGGCTTTAATTTCTGTTGAAAATAAAGACAAAAATTCTCCAACATTTGGATAATTTTTTTATTAATTTGGTTCTAAGCTTTCGGCTCACATGAGCCATCTTCAGAGATTTTATTAAGACGGTAACACAATAGCATCCACCATCACCGGCGATTTTATTTTGTGTTGACATAAAACTCCGCTTGGCAACGGCAATAGTTACCAAAAATAACAAACGCAGTTCGCCAATTTGCAATGCGGTTCTATGACGTCACACCGCGTGATAGCGTGAAACAACAGAACCATGCATTCAAATGCAATGTAATGTGTTATGGCCAGATTTAAACGTGATTTTATTAAGTGTGGGTTGTTTGGATTTAATGTACATGGCCTCCAATATCTGAAGGTTGTTTTTACTGTGTGTATGAGTAAGGATTGTTGTATTATTGACTAAAATCTGTCTGATATTACCTACATGTTTATGTTTATCTGAGAAATGTTGTTTAATTGTACTCTGATCAGAAATATATATATATATATATATATATATATATATATATATAATTTTTAAACGAGTTATTTCGCTACCTTGGTCTCTACCATGAGTGGTGTCTTCAGGCGCTTTTTAATAACTGATTTTACCTTTTACCGGTTTTCTTTTTAAGAACGCTCTTGTAACGCTGATTTATTTGAACGTTCACGTGGCAGAGAATTTATGAACGCGCATTGTTTAAATTCAAATGAATTATGACGTTTGCATCCATGGTTGTATGAACCTAAGAGGTATTTCTTAGTGTGGATGCATTTTGTCATAATTTGTGTTCTTTCATTTAGCAGTTTGTCTTTATTTGGGTATGTCACAATTTCTAATTTTTCTTTTTTTTTCAAAAGTTCTACAATATAATTGTATAGAACACTTTTTAATACAAATGTGTACTTCTCTAACCCTATTAGGACCAAAATATAAGTATTAAACAATCAATATATATATATATGTTTATATATATATATAGTCATCCAAAATATCCGTGTGGCTCGACATTATTTATTAGACTACTGTATATATATATATATATATATATATATAGTCATACATATATCAGTGTAGATAGTCATTGTATATTAGACTACTGTATATCTATATATATCTATATAGTCATATATCAGTGTAGATAGTCATTGTATATTAAACTACTGTATATATATATATATATATATATATATAGTCATACATATATCAGTGTAGATAGTCACTGTATATTAGACTACTGTATATCTATATATATATAGTCATATATCAGTGTAGATAGTCATTGTATATTAAACTACTGTATATATATATATATATATATATATATATATAGTCATACATATATCAGTGTAGATAGTCATTATATATTAGACTACTGTATATCTATATATATAGTCATATATCAGTGTAGATAGTCATTGTATATTAAACTACTGTATATATATATATATATATATATATATATTATATATATATATATATAGTCATACATATATCACTGTAGATAGTCATTATATATTAGACTACTGTATATCTATATATATAGTCATATATCAGTGTAGATAGTCATTGTATATTAAACTACTGTATATATATATATATATATAGTCATACATATATCAGTGTAGATAGTCATTCTATATTAGACTACTGTATATCTATATATATATATATATAGTCATATATCAGTGTAGATAGTCATTGTATATTAAACTACTGTATATATATATATATATATATATATATATATATATATAGTAGCGATTTGGAAGACTGTGTAAAGCCAAAATTTCTGACAGAGGATTGCTGGTAGGAAAGCATTTGAGGATAGCAGACATTCTAATATAATATTCGATATCAAGGATGAGCATGAATAGAATTATCTGAGTAAAATGTTGTCGCTTAGTTGAGGGATGTTATCGTCAGCATCCGACTCTATAGCTTCATAGGCTTAATTTCTACTTTTCGAGTTGCATTTTTCCACTTTACCATGAATGTTTGAAAATTTGGTGATTTTTATACTGTTTTAAATTGTTCATTATAGTGGGTTTACGTTAGTGCACGTATTAGAAGATATTAGTTGTCATAGACACTTATTCTCCGCTACTTTTTTCTTTTTTCATCCTCATTTTTTCTCGGAAATATTGTCATGTGTTAACTGGTTGTTTTTTTTATAGAATTGTACGTGCACACATACTCATATACACACGCACGTATACAAATATATGCATACGCATACGCACAGATACATATATGTTTTACGTTGTAATAATTTATAAATATTTAGAGTTGGATTTTTCATTTATTAGCTTAAAGTTTGTTATATTTATTTTATTTATATTTACATGTTTATTTTAATGTATTTGGTGGCAAATTGAGTATTTGCTTATGTGGTTGCATTTATCCATTATTTCTTTTTCTTGTTTCAGAGTATATATTCTTTCCAGAGTTGAAGAATAGTTTATAATTTTTGTGGTTATTATTGTATAGGGTTAGTCTTTTTATGAATTTCGACTTAGTTTTGCATTTGATTTTGGTGAGGATAAAGTATAAGTTGTAGAAAGTTGGATTTATGATAAGATTGTTGATTATATTTATAAGATTGTTATTTATATTAAATTTGTTTTTGCTTGTGTATTTATTTGAAGTTTATGTTATATTTATTTAATTCATATGCATTTTTAAATTAATGTTGAGTAAGTAATTATTTATGTGTCTGCATTTATCTGTTATTTCATTATTCTTGTTTAAGAGATT
Organism: Ascarosepion bandense; assembly: GCA_037127315.1. Lineage (NCBI taxonomy): Eukaryota > Metazoa > Mollusca > Cephalopoda > Sepiida > Sepiidae > Ascarosepion > Ascarosepion bandense. The sequence continues at coordinate 163,381 of JBBBDQ010001657.1, read as the reverse complement.
GTTTTTTATATATTGCTAGTTTTTCCTCGACGCATAACTGGAAATTTCTGCCATTGATATTGTGCGTTGCTGCTCTTTTTTTAATTTCCCGTTAGATTTTCTTGGGAATTTTATTTTATTTTTTAATTTGTATCAATATGTATTATGATAGGATTTGTGCTTTTTGGTGGAAACGTTTTCTTTTTTTTTTTTTTGGGAAGTTACATTTATTTGTGTTATTTTGTATGTTTTTATTGTTTAGATTGGTTTTGTTATGTATTTTTATTGTGTTTGGTTAATCACTTTTCTGTGTTATCCATGCAGTTTTAATTGATTTGATTATATTTTTGTTGATGATTTTTGATATTTATTTCCTGCTTATCACTAAAAGGAAACGTATGGAAAAAGTAGAGGTTGACCCAAAGTGTAAAAAGAAAGGCCAGTACCTTGGCGAACACGCCAAAAAGAGAAGAGGATGGATATTAATAAGTAAAATAAATAGTACCTTCTGGTAACACTAATGAACTAGGTCAAACGCCTTAAATAAAAACTTCCGTGTGATTCGAAAATGCCCGGTAGATTCCAAGCATGAATATCTTTAACTTTAGCCTAATCAAGACTTATATTATAACCATTAGTAACTAGTTATAACATAATTTATTTCAGCAATGACAAAAAAGTACAATTACCTCATTCAGACTATTGATGAATAAATAAAAGACCTATTGATTAATCAATGAGTAGATTTTAATTGTTTTCTAACATAGCTGAAACAAATTCTTGATTTATAAACGTTAGTTATGTGTTGAGTTTTCCTCTCAATATATTTATTGCTGTGGATAATATCCATCGAGCTCACTGTTTTATCTAATTGATATTTTATATTAAGCACTTTCATGGGCTGCCATTCTCTCTCTCTCTCTTTCTCTCTCACACACACACGCACGCACACACACACACACACACACACACACACACATATATATATATATTTAACGAAAGTAACACGTTTGTTAAATATCTTTGCTCTATATATTCATTTTTGACTCTTGCAGTGAGCACGTTTAATTGTTCATACCTTAGGAGTGGCTGTTTTATGGCCTTTCATTTTATGTATATATATATATATATATATATATATATATATATATATATGACTATATTTATTTATAAATTTATTTAAAAAGTGATGCTTCTATGAGCTTCCTTATCTACTTTATTAAAGTAAGTGTGATTCAAATTAGCAGTAACCCTTGGGTTAGAATTAAACTTTTAATGGGTAATTGAAAATGTACGCCCGAATACATCATTCTTTCTTAACAAATTCAGAAAGTTTCAAATTAACACAGCAAATTGTCTTTGGATCAAAGAATTCTTGAAAGCTTCCTTCTCTTTATCGCCTTTATTCCACATCCACCCCATCACGACCTTGATATGTAAGCCAGAACGGGCAACAGGCCAATCTTTTAATGCAACTTAACAGTTAAGAAAGCAAGGCGTCGAAGTGAATTCGCAGAAAGAATAAGCCTTTTGGCAGATGCCCGAAGATATCGGAACTTCATTATCTTGCGTTATCTTACATTAATAACGTTTCTGTGATTACGTTGAATCGGTCTGCGATATCAAAACCCTATTCCCGATTCTACTGGGAAGAAATATATATATATTTTTGTTTTTGATCACGCCATAGAAAATTCTTGTTAGCACATTTCAATTCTTCCAGCTATTTGCAAACCAATAACTTAAAGCAAATACAATTAAAGGCACACACACACACACACACACTCACACACGAGCGCGCACACGCACACACACACAAATATATATATATATATATATATATATATACAGAGGATAGCAAATCTATTTAACACATCGTTTTTCTGTAATTTTTACAATAAAAAATTCTTCAATTTGAATGACACTTCAGATACTTTAATGAACTTAGTCTAACTAAACATAGAGAAATATTGAGAAACATTGTTTTTATGTATATTTATTTTGACTGTGGGAAAAAGTATTTAACACCTATACAAATAATACGGTAAAACTGGTATTTTAAAACTATTTTCAGTTATTTTGATATGGTTTGTACTTCAAACAAACACAGTTTGTTTTCAATATATATACATCAATGAATTAGTACATTACTCAATTGGCACTTAGTAATAACAATCTGATACATTACAGACTTCCCTGCTATCTTAACTTATAAAAATGATTAAATAAAGAATTCTCAAAGATCATAAACCTGCACAAAGATGATAAGCGATATCGAAAAATCACTCAATATTTAAACTTGATTGTGGGCACAGTGGAGGCTGTTGTTTGAAAATGGAAAAATATAATATTACTTATAATATTCAAATGATTGGTCGTTCACCAAAATTAAACAAGGTTACTAAACGCTATATGGACTGAAAGAGAAGGAACAACAATTTTTTACTCGAGGTGAAATTCAGAACGATCAGTGAAATGCCGTAATTGAGGTACAATTAAAAGTTCACTGAATCGTACAGGCCCGTATTCTAGATCACCAAGAGGAACTCTACTGTTAAAACACAGTCATGTGCAAAACCGTTCAAAATTTGTTAAAAAGCATGAACATGAATCAGATGAATTGTAGAAGAAAATTATTTTGTCAGATAAAACGAAAATTGAGCTTTTCGGGACGAATATGTGCACTTAAGTATGAAGGCAAAAATAAACTGAATACAACCCAGTAAACACCATCCCAACAGTTAAATATAGTGGTGGAGCTATAATAATTCGAGATTATTTTTCGTATAACGGAGTAGGAAAAATTGAAGGAACAATGATTGCATCAAAATACAAACAACTTTTATCAACCCATTTAACAGATTTGTAGCTTTACTGAGATTTTCTATTCCAACAGAACAACGATCCGAAGCACAGAACTAAAACAACACCACTTGTTTCATAAAAAATAAAATCTTAGTCTCAAAGGCTTTTGTAAAACCATTTAAGACTAATATTTTAATTTTCTTATTGTTCTTATTTTTCATGCTTAATTCTCGTTGCTTCTAAAAATAATGCATTAGCTGCTTATTTAAACAAATGACACCTCCTGTTGGGCAAACATCACTACACTTTGATCCAATATTCATTAGTCTTCACTCACAATTATATTAAAATATAATATTTCACCTGACTACAATAACTTATAAATCTATTTTTAAGGTCAGAGATAAGAGTAAGAAAAGAAAACAAAAAAGAGCTCCATAAGGGGGAATGTTAAAGAAGAAAACATTAAATGTAACTTGTGCTTAAAATTAGCAATTTCAACAGTACATTTTAAGAGGTGATTTGCCTGTCTACTAGGGCGGATAGCAAATCCCCGTTGAAGACGTATACTCAGGCACATTTATATGTGTTCAACAGCCAACTTGTATTTTATATGAAAACTATGACAAGTGGAACTTAGTTACAGTTTCTCGGAGAGAGCGCGTTATCTAGCGTGAACAACAGTCTGAGCAAAGCCAGGATGCTTAAACCCTAGGTCACAATGACTTGTGACTTCGTGATAGCACAACCATGGAGGGCTCCAAAAGGGTCCATTCTACCCAATTTAATTCACAAAACTCGTATGATTTTCAGGCACTTTCCAAATGTGCCGCACGCTGGCATCGCCTCCTCCAACATCAAGATGTCACCTTTCTGACAAATTGACCAAATTGACCAAAATCGTAATTTTGAAGTTACTGAATGAACAATTTCCTTGCGAGTTTTACAACTCGTCAAAACTCATCCCCAAGTAACCCACAACACAACACCCCCTTAGCCCATTCTTTTATTTTATGTATCGTGTGCCTTCAGGAAATAGGCGATCATGGCGGTCTCCATCTTGCTGTGTCTTGTAACTAATCTCTTTTCGCTATTTCTCCCAAACGCTATTCTGACATGTATTCACGCAAACCGATCAAGTATGTTAGGTGATATTTTCCTTTGTCCGTCTATTCCTCAATGTGTCCCGTGAGTATCAGATTTTCCAAGTATACTTTCCTCACTATGCGTCCCACAACTTTCAACTGCCTCTTCCTGATGTTACGTGTAAGTTTCCGATTTGTTTCCATTTTCTCCTATATATCGTCGTTGATCAGAATGTTCTTCCTAAATGTCCTGCTCTAATGTAACAAGTCTTGATTTTTCCAATTTTATACGAAGCTGTTTGTACCGTGACCAGCATTTCTGAAGTTTTTTAGACTGCTACCCGTTCACATATCTCAGTCCAAGCTTTCATTTTTTGACACTAAAACGCTTCCATGATACTACAATCTTGGTCTCAGTCCAGAGTCAACTGTTATCTACTCTACTCGTCGTCATAATTTAATTTAAATTTCCAATTCTTTCTCTCATTCAATCTCACTCAGCAACCCTGTGTCTTGAGTGCTCCTCGAGCATTGAATTGGCTAAACTATCAATAAATAAAAAACAATAGTGGGAATTCCCATTATAAGTTCGTTAATTTTACACAAATCTTGCAATAACAACCACAAGTCTAAAGGTAGGTAATTATATTTTTGAATAACAGTGTACAAATAAAAAGATTTAAAAAATGACTAGTTTTCTCAATTTGCAACGTTAAGCACTAGTTTTCTTTCTTTCTTTCTGTTTTTTCCTAAATCCAAAGTGCGTTTTTGATATATTTTTTCTTGTGCCTGTCCTCTCAAACAAACAGGAATGGTCCATTGTTTATCTGAGGTAATGACAGGTCGTAAAGTACAGACTACCTAACTAAGGAACAAGAAGTATTAAATCTGATATTTTTTTGCTACAGAAAAATGTTTGTCGTTGTTTTGTGCCGAGAATTAAGCAGAGAGCATCTGTAATAAAAGTTCTCATTTGCTATTAATACCAGATAATTTTGCATATATACATTTCATATATCTCTTCTAGTCAGCACTCTTAAACAAGTACAACAATTTGATCAAAGATAAGAATCTGCAAACTCTGGCCCTTATATAGTTTAAATTAAAACAGAATAATCAAAAAGCAAGATAGCCTATACCATTAAAAATGACAATCTAAATCACATAATACTAATAACAGATATTGTAACTCCTATAACATTCAAATGAAACATTCTAAATCCTAAAACATTAAAACCAATCTATTAAAACCCTATAATATTAGAAGAAAATCTAAATACTATAACATGATAAGCGGGTAATATAAACCCTAAAATATTAAAAAAGAAACAAATGTAAATCCCATGAGATTAAAAGTAAACAATATAAATCTTATAACATTAAAAGAAGACAATGTAAATCTTTTATCATTAAAATGCGTCAATATGAATAATATAACATCAAATGGAGAGAATTTAAATCATCTAAAATTAAAAGCAGACAATCTAAATCAAGTGAATGATTTATTTTATATATCTGAAAACATTGAACTACACATAAAATATACACTCTCATGTGCTGAAGATAATCGTCAAAAGATTATATTTTCTCGAGAATATTTTTGGGCAATCCTCTCAAAATTTGTTCCAAGAAATGCTTTTTCGACAGCGCTTTCTTATAATATATCTTTTTTTATTGTATATTTTAAAAAATTCAGGCAAATCGGTTATTAACCGGTTCCTTGGTTAAGGTGCACAGGAGTCGATGTTAGTATTGCAAGGGATCATCTTATGAATAATAAATAGAACGTGGCCATCAAAAATGAAAAAAATAAAGTGCAACTATTGAGGTCACAGTAGAAACGAGTCAATCTGGACTTTAATAAATTACACAGAAATGTACACTCGACTGTTAAGAGCAAGGATAAGGTTCAGCTGGAAACCAATTATAACCAATGAAACCCGATATGGAAACTTATAAAAATGTTGCGGACACAATGTGTAAAAAAAATTGTATCATTTAGTGGCCATCGGGAAAGCAAACAAAAATATTGTGCCTAAGCTCTTATTATGAGATGTAAATTATGGGGAAAAGATGAAAGCGTTCAACCAGCAATAACCTTTATCGATCAACTCAGAGACGCATAACGTAATATGAAAAAATGGCTACTGTTATGGGTGAAAGTATAGGCTGGAAAAAGTTTTTCGAGGATAATTAGACAGAGAGTGACCTCTCTCTATATATATATATGGGTGAAAGTATAGGCTAGAAAAAGTTCGTTCGAGGATCATTAGAAAGTGACCCCACTATATATATATATATATATATATATATAGGTCACTCTCTATCTAATGATACTCGGACGAATTTTTCCAGCCAATACTTTCATCTATAACAGTATCTATCTATCTATCTATCTATCTATCTATCTGTGTGTGTGTGTGTGTGTGATTAATTGAATAATATAGACATATTGTCTCCACATTCCTTTTCAGTCGCATAATGAATTTTTGATGTTAAGATGAAAGACTTCAAAATATATAAATATAAGCAATAAAGCGGACATCTATTAAAGACAAAACAATTAAGTGAACACTCACTAAGGCGTACATTAAAAGCAACAAAAAACATTAAAATGACATAAAAACTGCTCAACAAAAGTAAAAATAAACATAAAAAATCAACCTGTCACAAGCAGGACCGCTCATTAAAAAATAACCAAAAACCTCGGACTCCTTATGAATAGAAATAAGAACAGGGATTCAACAGCAGCAAAAACAAAAAAAAAAAAAAAACTACCCCGAGAAGGAAAGACAGCATAACAGTGTCTTCACGAAACTTCGAAGTCGATATGAACCTGCTCAGTTAAAGTGCAATAAATTCTCTGCACCAAAACTATCAACGCTCTGTCTTCACCCTGCTTGCCATAGTACATTTTACTGAAAAATCATCAACTTTGCGCTAAAACACTCACAAGTCAAAACTATATATATATATTATTGTCATCCACAGACAGATCTGCTTCGCTGTATCACAGCTCATCAGTACGGTTAGACTCCGATTGCTACACAACCCAGGCTCGAAACCTGACCGATTTGTCGTCGACTCTACCCTTGGGCCACGGGTTCGGTTGAAGAAGGCGGTCTTTTTAGCGCATATCATATTACGCGCCCAATAGCTAGTGTGCTCAAATTCATTTTACTGAATGAGCAATGCGCACACGCTAGAGTGGCTACTGTTTTTCAAAGTCTACCTTTCTTCTAGAGTGCTCAATCACGGTGTGAGAGCGTAATTGTAAGTTTGTTATTACAATGGTTTATAAAAGCATTATATCAATCACTACACAAAAATTTTCATGTTTCAGTGCAATACTGTTTTTCTTCAGGTGATATGTTAAAATAAATGGTGAAAATGCTTTATTTTGAATATATAAAATGCATTCGTGGTTATTTAGAAAAGTAGGGAGTGGTAGTTGAAGAATATGCTTTAGGTGTGTCAATCTTGTTCAATCCAAAATTAGAAATATGTAACAGTGGAGTTTTAATATTTGGGTCGTGAAAGAAAGCAGGATGGCCTGGTTTCTAGACATGTCATTTTTGAATTTTGCCTGTATATGATACATAGTGGGACTATAAATCTTTTAAATGGGTAGACAGTAATTTTTAACGGCAGGTTGGATTTTAGTCTTTTTTAATTATAAATTAGATTATTTTGCTACATCATGAGTAGAGGAACTGAAATGTTTACGTTAGATTTAGGATTAAATAATTCTGCTATACTTATTTATATTGCATTGGAAATAATAATTAAGTATTGTGTGGTTCATTTATTTTAGTAAAATATTTTTTATTTTTAGGGGTATTTTGGAGTATAAGTTATAAATGAAGCATTGTAATTTATTAAATTTTGAAGAAAATTGTTTTATCTGAGTAAGGTATATAGTTGGACCACACATTACTTAAATAGGTAAACAATAATTTTTAGCAGCAAGTTGGAATTTTTTATTTTTTATTTTTTTAGTACTATTTCATGAGTAGAGGAACTGAAATGTTTAGGTTAGAATTAGGATTAAATAATTGTGGTACATCAAAGTATATTGTAATTAAGGAAATGAATTAAGTATTGTGTGTGTCATTTATTTAATTTTTAAGTTATATTGGAGTATAAGTTATAAAAGAAAAATTTTAATTTTAAAAAATTTTAAAAGATGATTATTTTGTCTGGGCAAGATACATTGTTTGACCATACATTATTTAAATGGGCAGACAACAATCTTCAATAGCAGACTGGAATCGGTGTTTTTTAATTATCTTTTGTACTACTTCATGAGTAAACGGGGTGGAATGTATAGATTTAAATTAAGATTTAATAATTATGATATACTAAGGTATATTATTGTTTAGAAAACCAACTATGTATTGATTGTGTAGGTCATTTATTTTGGTAATTCTTTTTTAATTTTTAAGTTATATTGGAGCATAAGTATATAAATAAAACATTGCAATTAATTAAATTGAATGTTTTTGTTTTTTTCAGATTTTGTACTACTTTATAAGTAAAGGGACTGGAATGTTTAAATTACAATTAGAATTAAATATATTATAGTATACTATAATTATTTAATTCTAAGGTATGTTAAGTATCAGTTTCTTCTTCGTTTCCATCGTGTCCAAAACGTTGTCGTTGTACATATGTTCGGTCTATGATATAATCAGTATCATTCTGTAGAACCACATTTCGGTTACTTCAAGACTTTCTTTCATCTTTGATGAGTTTGTCTAGCATTCGATGCTATACTGAAGGACAGACATTACATAATAATCCAGTACTCTCTTCTTTGTTTTCAGCAAAATTTTCCTCTCTCAGTACACTACTCAGCTGTAATGCATTATTGGCTATGACAATAAGCTTTCTCATCTCAATGTCGCACTTAGCTATTTAAATTTCTGTACTTGTTTGATTTTAGTATCTCTGTAGTATTTAGTATTTAAGGTAGAGTCTCGTCTGGAGAAAACAGACTAACATTTATACTCGAACTATATGGAGGGGGCTAAGTTAAGTTATAAATGAGACGATCTGAGACGATCCCAAAATGGTAAATGCAGAGAAGATTTGGGAGTTTTGCCACGGTACTGCCGATAAATCCACCTTAAAAACTGACCTTGTGTCACATCTGTTGCATAGTGGGAGCTCAGGTTAATATCTATATTGTTGTTTAGCGATATAAGAATCCATTTGCCTTTGGGATTTATACCCAGTTTTCAAACACCAGAAGGCCATCCCCACAATCTTTGCCCCTCCTTCGGGAATGAGCTGACTTTATTGCCCGGCGCCTGAGGCGATCCCAAAATGGTAAATGCAGAGAAGGTTTGGGAAATTTTCTACAGTATTGACGATAAATCGACCTTAAAAATTGACCTTGTTTCACATATGTTGCATGGTGCGTGCGCCGGTATTTATCTGTGTTGCTGTCTCGCAGTTCAAAACTAGCAGTGGTGAGTATTATACCTTGTTGATATTGTAAACATTACTATTTCATTTTTCAAACTCCGTTTTGATTATTTTTCATTCAGTAACCTTTTTAGGTTACAACAGTTAAATGCAATACTGAAGTTAATAGTGATTTTAATTATAATTAAGAGTATCTGTATAGATAAATCCTGAAAGTAGAAGAAGAGGAAAGAATTATCTTACGGCTACATTAATATATTTCAAACAATTAGTCTTTTGTCTTGTTTTTCAATATGAAAAGCAGAATAAATTCCTTAATGGTTTCTTTGTTTTTTAATCTATTATCAAGAAAGCTTTTCTTTTTAATCTCACCATTTTGCTGGTGGCAATCAACAGCATGATGCAATTTTCAGATTAATGGCAACTTTAAACAATGTATATTAAAAAGAGGTTTGTAGGATGTTGGGGAAAAAATCCGAGTGAAAAATTATATCTTTTCTTGATTTGTTAATGTTTTGTCATAGATCATTGATTTTAATTTCTGCTTTTTATTCTATGCACAGAAGCTTGTAATGAGATTAATTTATTACTATTTAAATATGAACTCAAACTAAATATCAGGATAATAATTATTGCATTGTGTTGTTAGAATAATGGCTAATGTAGCTAGTATTCTGTAGTAGTGAGTTCGATCCTCACTAGGTAACTCGCATTGATGCTCTTTTGTCAGACTAAAATCTGTCAGTAAATAATGAATACATCTAACTGTGCACTATTAAAAACCAAATTTTATTGGTCCCGACATGGGATTTTAGCATCAGTCATTTTCTCACAGCCATAACATACCAGTCTCACGACTTATCTATAAATAAGTATTAAAAATTATATTAAAAAGTGTTCAATACAGTTATATTGTGGAACTTTTGAATAGTATTAATTTGGAAATGAGTAATTGCCGCGACTTAGGAACTTTTCTACCAATTTTCATTTTTCATAATAAGTCCATAACTACAACGGATAAAAAGCAGAGCTCGACAGTATGAATTTAAGCGCACTAATGAACAGTTAGGATGTGCGTTGTGGTGCAGTGGATATCGGCTTGCAATGAGAAATCTGAGATCCGATTTCTAATTCATGTTAAATTCGTTGCATTCAACGATGCGCAAAGACCCTTGAGAAGGGTATTAATCCGTCACTTTCCTCCACCTATGGGTCAAATAACAGAGCAGATGCTTGGCAACCACTTTACCGCTGAAGGTAATGGTAACCGAATGGTAACCGATTTCGTAAAAATCTTCTGCCCAGTCAGTTACGCCCGGTTCACACTCCACCCACGTCTATTGAACAGGTTAAGAGGCTTGTCCCTTGTTCCCTGTTTAGGATGTGGTTTCCGGCTTTCTCTTTTCCGATCTTTTCTCTTTTCCCATCTATTACGTAGCCCCCTGCACATCAGTGGCATTACCGCCTTGCTCGGGATGATACGATTAAAAAAAAAGAAGTTACGTCTCTTTTGCGACACACACACACACATACACACACACACACACACACACACACACACACACATACATATATATATATATATATGTATATCCTATTACACTCAGGGGTTTTGATTATTTTTTCTGATGTCATAATATGCTTAATAGTAGGTACATTAATAGATATTTTCGTCATTTTCGACGATATATCGATTGGAATATTTTGCTCTCATTTTTGAGGGCTTAAGCTCACTTGTATATATAAAATATGTCAAGGTTATTAGTCTTTGTATTTACAGTCCTCGCAATCAAGAGAAGGTCTACTATTATTAATAGATCAGATTAAACGTTTATTTATCCTAAATGTATTCTGAGTTTAACGGATTTGCATTCATACCTCAAAATACCTGATTGCAAACTTCTCAAATTAAAATTATTTAATCAAATTAAAATTATTTAATCAAGCTTCCATCAGCTTAATGGGCCACAAAAACACATCATGTGGATTCTGAAGAACAAAGCATGCAGAAGAATTGGCTCAGATATAGGACAAGACAGCGTGGTTTCGTTAAAGATACCAGAACGATCATGCGATATTCCTGCTCAGAATGCTATCTGAAAGAGCAATACAAATGCAGAAGGACCTTTATCTGGGCTTTATAGACTACACAAAGGCGTTTGACAAAGTACGCCACAGATGGGATAGAGATGCTCAACAACTTTAACATTTTCAGAAATGCCGTTAGGATAATCAAGAATCTATATTGGTCACAAACAGTTTGTGTAGGCATACAAAAATAGAAAGGAATGAAAGATAAGGATGTGTTTCTCACATCTATTCAACTTATACAACGAAACAGTTATGAGAGAAATAAAAGACTTGCCGGAAATTGTCATTGGCAGCCACAATCTCAACAATATATGATACTTTGATGACACGGTGCTGAAAGGAAAACGTAGTTTCTTCTACAGAAAGTAGCAAAAGAAAAGGAGAAGAAAGGACTGAGCATAAACTTGAAGAAAACTGAATATATGGTCATCAGCAAAAACAAGAGCCCAATATGCCAACTACAAGTCGAAGAAACTAAAATAAAACAAGTAAAAAATTTGAATACCTTGGAAGTGTCCTTGCAGTGGATAGAAAGTGCGACATAGATATCCAAAGTTGCATTGGCATCGCCAAAGACAGCATTTCAAAAGTACTGAGAAACAGAAAAATCTCATTGGAGAAAAAGAAAAGAGTGCTGGATTGCTATGTGATATTTGTCCATCTCTGTGTAAGTGTATCCTTGACGATCTCATCAAGGATGAAGGAGAGGTTTAAGTCAGCAAAAGTGTGGTTTTAGAGAAAAAAGCTGAGCAACGATATGGTGTTAGAGAGGATGCAAACTAGAAGGAAACTCATACTTAACAAAAGGAAGAGACAGATGAGGTTCCTAGGTCACGTAATGAGGAAGGAGGGCCTGGAGAATTTAATACTCACGTGACGGATAGAAGGAAAGAGAGCAGAGTAAAGCAGCGCAAGACAAAGAACGAATTCAAATGAAATTTGAAACTCCGATTTCTCGTTCCTTCTACACTACATCGCACATCCTAGTAGTAGGATATCCAAGAAAATGGAATATCTAAAAGCGTATCAAAGTTTGACAAATATATATTATTTTTGAGATGTTTTAACAAGTTTGTTTTCATATTAATGTGTTTCTCTAATGTAAAATTCGAACATGAATTTTTTTATAGATCGAAGTTAAATAATTAGGAAAATAAAAGTTTGAAAAATTAATAAAATCTGTTTTATTTTTACATTGTTTATTTAGAATAACTTATGATAATTTGAAAATACATGCACTATTTATACTGTGAAATTTAAAATATATATATATATCTATATATATATATATATATAAAAGGTTTTAGATTATTACAATAGATAATACATATTTCACCGCGTTTTGATGTTATTATTGCGGCTCGTCAGACCCAAATGGTACAACAGTTGGTCCTCAAAATGTTCACAAAAAAAAAAAATATATATATATATTTAAAAGTAAAATATATGTATGATGTACGTCAAATAGGCCCTTAAGTTTGTTTTTCGTATTTGCATATTTATTGAAAACGTTTTATCTTTAAAACATGTGACTACATTGTCTTGAAAGATCAATTAAACAATGGAGAAGTATTTTTAGATGTATGCTAAGAATAAAATATGTACAATCTTTATTCTTTTAACAAAGTACGAAATGAAATAATGTTTAATATTGAACTAAGATAATTTTGTCTTGGAAAAATGCAATAGATGCCATAAATTTCTTCTTCTTCTTCGCCTCTTCAGGACGTGGGCGATCATAGTTCCATGTTTCCCTATCCCTGGTGGTTCTTTGCACGCTTTTTCCTGTAACCCCACCCAAACCCCGCTCTACTATCCACTAGCTCAGGCCCGTCATGTAAGTTACAAGCTTCTTCCCCCTGTCCCTCTTTCCCTCTATGTGACGTGTGAGCATCAAATTCTTCAAGCACTCTTTTCTCATTAAATGTACCAGGAATTTGGGCTGTATTTTCTTGATGCGTTTTTGTTGGCTTCATTTCTAAAACCTCATCATTGCTCAAATTCTCGATCCATGATATCCGCAGTATTCTTCTGTAGATACACATTTCAGCTGATTCAAGTTTTCCCTTCATTTTTCATGAAATTGCCTTTCCTGTCTTTTAATATTCTAAGCAGCTTCCGGAATATGTCTTTTGCCATAGCAATTCGACTTCTGATCTCAGTGTCACTCTTTCTGTCTTCTGTTAGAAAACCTTCCAGGTATTTAAATTTTTCTACATGCTTGATTTTAGTATACTCCACCTGTATTTGGAATACTGGCTTCCTCTTTTTGCTGATGACCATGCATTCGGTTTTCTTGTAGTTGATTTGTAGTACTTTCTTTCCACTTTCTTCGGCTATCTTCTGTAAGAGGTTTTATTGTGTCTTTCCGTGTACGCTATCAACATTGTATCGTCTGCGCATCTTATGTTGTTCAGATTGTGGCCGCCGATGACGAATCTTGCCAACATTTCTAGGATCCTCAGAATCGTCTAACTGTACAAGTCAAATAGATCCGGTTAAAAGACACATTCTTGACTAACGCCCCTTTCAGTATTTGTATATGTACTGAATTCATTTCCTGTCTCGAGTGGTCATGTGAGACGCCACAAGTTGTAGTGCAATTTTCGCTTCCAGCACACACTTGTTTGCCAATCTTCCATACAAACAAATCAGACGACTACTGCTGAATACAATTGCCATCTTTTATAATGGCTGTTGTAAATAGAAAGCTCAGAAAGGATTAAATAAAAAACATGTATCAATATTGCGATTTTCTTTCCTCTTTCAACGATAATGCTTATCAGACGATATGAAAAAAATTACATAAAATAAATCGACAAAACTTGTCTATAATGTTTAATAAAACCTGCATCAATATATATATATATATATATATATATATATATATATATATATATATATTACTTCAAACATTATATCTACGCAGATGACACAACTATTTACTCCTTCTTTGATAGTAAGGCTGATTATTCCAAAAAGTTCAAAATAACAGCCGATGTCCAAAACGATATCAAGTCCGTTCTTAACTGAGGCAAGAAATGCCTCGTTAATTTTAATGCCCCCAAAACTAAACTTCTGTCCATTAATCATATGAGAGACTCCTCTCTGCCTTCCATCAGCATGGCTGATGCTAACCTCCAGTGGTTGTTCCTTCTCGAGCTTGAGAAATGGAAAGACTATATTGAATCCAGGTCAGCTGCTAAAAAACTTGGTTCACTCTCTTGTGCGAGAAACTATCATACATACTTATAAATCTATCATGTGGTTATGCTTAAAATATGCTGCCACATAATTCTGCCGCTATTTGCGCTGAGCTCCTTGATAAAATTCAAAGAATCAGTAATAATATCAGTCCTCACCTGGTATTTCGGTTTCACTCATTTTTACCAGCCGTAAGTTTGCTTCTTGTACCTTTATTATAAATACTTTGGTTCTGGTGAGCTCTCTGCTCTGATATCTAGTCTTATTGAATTTAATCGTAGTACTAGACTGGCATCGAAATCACATAAATTTTACAGCTGCACTAGCTAGATGTAACTATAAATTCTATGCTAACTTTATATATTCTCTCGCTTCTCACTTGTGAAGTTGCCTTCAGCCTCCAGCTTTCCAGCCAATTTTAATCTCCAAAAATATAAATGTAATGGCAATCGCTATCTACTGTCCTCGTGATCATTTTTATTTCTCTACCCGGTAAATAATTATCTTTCTGTTTCTAATTTTACACGTCCAATTACCACTTACGTCCTAGTGGTTTTACTGTCTTGCATAATGGGAAACCGATTACATACATATATATATATATGAAATAAAACAAAATTTCGATGTTCAAATTCATTGATTAACCATTTCTACGAGAATAATCTCGCGTCTTCAGCAACGATTTATTCAAAACAAATTCAAATAACAACATATCTTTTTGCTCTGTAATTTCATTGAGTCCTCCAACTTGATCAATTTTAATATTAATGAAATTAATATTAATAAGGATCGGGTTTTTGGGATTTAGCTGCCTGTTTATCCTTTTGGATTATATATATATATATATATATATATATATATATATATATATATAACTTGTAACTCGCTTAACGACATCTGCCCTTTAAGCTTAAGTGAAAGTCTGCACATGCTAAAGTACCCCAAAAATGGCGAACTATTGAACCGTAAAGATGAATAAGCAGTGTTATGTAAACATTGAAAATATTTTTCGTTAAAATTTAATTAACCTAAAAATACCTCATTCACATAAATTATCCCCTCCAAAAGATAATTAATAGCCATGTTTAATCCTCAAAATAAAAAAAAACGAATATCGTATAAAAAAGAAAATAAACTCACACAACATTAATAGTAACTTCATTTCATCCACTCATAGATAGTAGTAAATTAAAAAGTTCCTACCCTTTCTTAAAAAACCTTACATCCTAATATAAGAATTACCTAGACAAAACTAAAAAGTGACCTGTCCAAAACTAAGCTACCCCGCAACCCTCTCCTAACCCAAGGCTGTATCTCTATGGGTACAAACTACCGGCTAAATCATATTAAACTCCCACCCCACATTCACTTACATATCATATTACCAAAAATAAATCGTTTTCACCATTTATTTTTCATTTCAACTGATCACCAGATGAGGGACACACGTAGCTCCGAAATGCGAAGATTTTAATGTAGTGATACTATATAAAGCGTTGTAACAACCATTGCACTATATATATATATATATATATATATATATATATATATATATATATAACGTAGAATAATTGGTGTATTAGCCAGGTAAATTCCGATAGAAACACACTCAAATGAACTCGATGTTAAATTTATTTATTTAATTTAACAAAGTAATATAATTTAGAAATTTTTTAGATATTCTGCAATTTCATGGGAAATACCTGTTACCCATGAAATTGTAGAATACCTAGAAATTTTCTAATATACATATATATATATATATATATATAAAAACCGAGAAGTATCAGCAAACAATTTTTGTTACCCCTGATGAGTGGATGAAGTGATACCTGGGGGGTTTGTTTATAAAACTCTAGACCTGGGATGTTGAAGGTAATGTCAAAAAATGAAAAACTTTATGCGTGAATCTTATATATATATATATGTGTGTGTGTGTGTGTGTGTGTGTGTGTGTGTGTGTGTGTGTGCGTAATAGCGGTATAAACTAATGGTAATTTTTACATTATTAAATTGATCAATACAAGTGTAGAGAATTTAGCGAGTGTGAGTGAGAGAGAGAGAGAGAGTTATTATTAGTGTCATAATAATAACGTATGGGGCTGCAAATCAAAAGCTTTCAGGATTTGGTGCACCATCAACAAGCAGTAAAATTATTATTTTTTTTAATCATTTCACCTCAAGCAAGGCATTCTACTGCCACTATTGCGCATGGGGCTACATAGGGGAAGGTGAAGAGAAGGAGTGGTTAGATATAGGAAATGGCAGAAGGAAGGTTATAGATGGGTAAGGATACCGAGGATGAGGGTTGGGCAGATGGGAAGAGTGGTTGAAAGAATGGGAGCGGTTTATTATGATAGGAGGTGTCTATTGACCTTACATTTAAACTCCTGGAGATTGTAGCCGTCGAGGAAGCAATCATGTGGAAGGAAATTCGTGCGAGAAAAGAAACTGTTGAAGTAGAAGTTGCGGTTGCATTTTATCGGTTTCACTGTAAAAGGGTGGGATCTAATTGTTAATGTAGTATCTCGTGCAAATTCGTATCTAGGGGGCGCCAGTGATCTAAGTTCATCGGAGCAGAAGCCGTGAAAGTATTTATAGAAGAGACACAGAGAACCACGTCGCGCCGGTGAGAGAGAGACTGCAGGAGGTATCGATCACATTACACACCCTCCGCTGTACCTTGTCGAGAAGCCCGAGGAGAATAGCTGGGGTACCCGACCAGATATGGCAGCAGTATTCAATGCACGGGCGGATGGTAGATTTATATATGTGCAGGCTAGATTCAAACGGAAAAAAACTTCCTGGCCCTGCAGAGAGAAACGACTTTCATAGCAGCGGATTTAGCAATGGATTCGATGTAGTCATTCCACTTGAGGTCCGCTGAAAGTGTGAGACCGAGGAGGCGTAGTGTTTTACTCTTTGGGAAGCAAGCCTGGTCCATGCTAATGGCATGTAGGTGTGATTGTCTATGATGGTTATTTGATAGTAGCTTCGTTTTAGAAGCATTAAAATTTACTAGCCATTTCTTACCCCAGTCTACTACGGATTGGTGATCCTTTTCAAGCTCGACTGTATTAACTCACTAATTATATGAACGCGTAACTGAACAATATTTCACTGCCTGATGATGGTGTATTCTGCACGGAAACATGAAAGCATTTGAGTTGCAGTTCCATGTGTTATTATTATAACACCAATAATAACTCTCTCTCTCTCTCTATATATATATATATATATATATATATATATATATAAAATGAAAATGTTGGTTATTTTATAAACCTGTCCCGTTGATAATATTTTATTTCGCGAATCTGTAATAGACTGCTCCTCAGACCAAATTCATACAACAATGAATGGGTTAAACTTATCCATATAAAAAGCGTCAAGTAAAGAGAAAGAAGAATAAAAAGAAAAAAAGAGGAGAAAAATATGAATGAGGAGGTTAGCTTAACAGTGTTAGATATTAACGTCTATATTATATCTAGACAAAAAGATGGCCTTCACCTAGATTTACAATGACAGTAGCTATGGAAGTCAGTATATTTTGACTTGAAATTTTAGTTGGGTATTTTAAGATGGATGACATTAAAAATTAAAATTAGGTGTTGAATTTTCACTAGATAAAATGAATTGTTAGTTTTTTTAGTAATTCTAACGGTAATAATAATATTATTATATTATTTTATAAAACTTATTGACACTGATAATAACATAATAATATAAGAATGATAATAAGAATAATATTGAAAAACGTAAGGTAATAATAATAAAATTAAATAAAAAAAATAATACTGTTTAATAAAACCTATTAAAAATAAACTTACATTAAAATAACACTATTTTATAAAAATTATAAGTAAAAATAATAATAATAATAATAATAATAATAATAATAATAATAATAATAATAATAATAATAATCACGATAGAATGGGGCAATATTTACATTGGACAATGTGCAAACACTATGGAAATGTAAACAAACACTAATATGAACATCACCCAGCAAGGGTTACAGAAATAGAAGATGTCAGCATTCTATGGCATTACACCATCTACACAGACAGAAAAATTGAAGCAAATAGGCCGGACATTATTGCTAAAAACCAGAAAGAAAATACTTGTCTATTAATTGATATGGTTTGTCCAACGGATTGTAACATAGCAACCAAGGAATTCAAAAACTGTCAAAATATAAAGACGTGGAAATTGAAATAGAAAAAATGTGAAAATTGAAAACAAGAGTCGTGCCAGTGATAGTGGGTACACTTGGAATGATAAAAAATGGAACAAAACAACACATTGAAAGAATCCTTGGAAACCCCAGCTTAAGAGATATAAAAAAAATTGTCTTATTAAGTACAGCCCACACACTAAGCAAAACTTTGTCTATGTAACGCTAGGGATGTTAGGGGAGATAGAAAAAGCATGGAATGGAGCCATACCAACACACCATGACCTGCCTTAGGTCTTCTCGCTGACTTGGTAGGTAGTGCGACCATAGCAGTAAACAATAATGTTAAAGAAAATTAAGGGCATAAAGTTTTCACGGGTAATTCTAGAGTTTTTTTCAAATTAAACTAAGTTTAACTTCGATTTTGTTATAGAATCCTATACCTATTTTTGTGTTTATATATATATATATATATATATATATATATATATATATATATATGTATATAGGGCGTATTAAAATACTATTACAAATATTGGGGACAGCTTTCTCACATTAAACAAGGACAAAAGTCCATATAATTATATGTGCGCAAATCCTTGATTTTTTTAGTTATTAAGTTTAAAGGAGTTTACTGTAGATTGCTCTGTTGCCATGTTGACAAGGTTACTTTTTCCATTTATGTGCATTTGTTACTACTCTATTGAAGATAGAGTAGTAACAAATGCACATATCTTCAATAGAGTAGCAACAAAGGCAGTAATATGCAGTAGTGAGAAATGTTTCGTTTAACAATGGCAGGATATTCATATCGTGAGCAGGCAGATAAGATTTTTACGCATGGCCGATTCAGTGGTAACAAACGAGTATATTAGATTGCTGTATCAGATTGCTGTATCAGATTGCTATCTTAGCATGTTCAAATATATATCTATCTATCTATCTATCTATCTATCTATCTATCTATCTATCTATCTTAGTATGTATGTATGTATCTATATCAGTATGTTCATATCTACCTTGCTATCTAGCTAACTTTGCATGTTCATCTATCTATCTATCTATCTATCTATCTATCTATCTATCTATCTATCTATCTTAGTATGTATCAATCTATTTCAGTATTTTCCTATCTATCTATCTATCTATCTATCTATCTATCTATCTTAGTATGTACATATATATGTATCTATATATCTTAGTACGGTTGTATGTATGTATGTATCTATCTATCTATCTTAGTATGTACGTATATATGTATCTATCTATCTTAGTATGTATGTATGTATGTATGTATGTATCTATCTATCTATCTATCTATCTATCTGTCTATACCTTTGCAGCTGTCATCACACATGTATTCCCATCCTTCTCTTGCTCCCTTTTCTGACACCCCCTGTAACTGGTTGCTCTTTCTCCTTTCTCTCTTTCTATCTAATCTTTTTTTATGTGGCCCCCTGCGCCCCAGTGGCGTTACTGCCTTGCTTGGGGTGAAACGATTAAAGAATATCTAAGAAGCAACATTTTCTCTTATCTATCCATGTCTATTTATACAATTTAACGGTAAATGTTTCCACCCTCACACAAGCAGTTATTAGTACTTATTGATTCTCAGGTTAAGATAATGCAATCTCTTTTTGCTGAAGTCGCCTTTGCTGATAAAGCAAAATCCTCTTTACTTTAAACGCTAGTATTCCATCGGAGGTCACAATTTTAAAAATTTCTTGGCACATAATCCTCCTACAATAAGCTTACTTTAGTACAGAACAAGGTGACAACAGTGAAATAAAAAATAGAATGAGAGCGGGAGTTACTATATAATCTCACTGGTAGACGAAAACAAATTTTCTAATCTCCACATCACGAGGATTCGTTCATGTATGTATTACGACTAACCGGATACAAATGATGTTTGGGTATTATTGAGGATATACGTGCGAAAGGTGGAACCGTCAAGCCGGGTTCAAATACGGAAACGCTCTTGGAAATGTCAGGAAACCGTATGGCCTGTCCTAGCTATGGACTAAAAGCAGTCTAGAATTTTGCGTTGAGAAGCATTCTGTAACAGATGAAGTATAGTCTTGACACAACAGAAATATGTTCTTACAGAATAGTTCTGAGAATAGCGAATCGGGATAGCAAAAGATACTTTCGAAAATCTAAGCAAAGTATCAAGAAAGCTGTGGTGTTATTGTAATATTTACTTTTAAGTTTTCGACGAAGTTCAAATATAAAGATGAAGTTTTGGTCAATGTGACGGGGAACGGTGTTTTTTCTGGTCAGAATCCATTTTACACATTTCTAAATCTACCATTCGTTCGTGAATTGAATACTGTTGCCGTATCTGGTTGAGTGCTCCCGCTATTTAACTTGTGATAGCATCAAAATCTCACCTTTTTAATGCCAAACTAGTTAAATTTCACCGCCACTTCTACTAATTCTTTTAAATCGTTTCACCCCAAGCAAGGCAATACCGCCATTGATGCGCAGTCGGCTACATAAGAGATTTAAAGTTTTAGACAGGAGGAGAGTGACGAGAAAGACGAACCAGTTGTAGTAGTTGTCAGAGAAATGGCAAGAGAAGTATGTGAACAGAAGAGTGAAGACAATTTCGAAGAGAGAGAAAGGAAAAGAAAAAGATACACGGAGTGATGTAGAAAGGACTGGAGTCATTTGGATAAGAGATGGGAATTGATATTGCATTTAAATTCCTGGAGGTTGTGGCTGTCAGGAAAGCAAGTATACGGAAGGGAGTTCCTCAGGCGGGAAGTGCGAGAAAAGAAGCTGGTGGAGTAGAATTGTCTACTGCATTTGGTTGATTTAACTATAAATGTGTAGGACCGTGTTGCCAGTCTGATTTCACGAGTAAATTCTTGAGGAGGGGGAACCAGTGACTTAAGCTAGTCGGAGATGAAGCCATGAAAATATGTAGAAGAGACAGAGGGAAGCCACATACCGCAGGTGAGAAAGTGGCTGGAGTCGAGCTGCCAGGTCGAGACCAATCACATTACAGTCTCTCCTTTGGAGCCTGAGGTGAGCAGCATGGGCGCCTGACCAGATATGACAACAGTATTCCATACACGGTCTGGTGGTTGATTTGACCATTCTCTAACAGCTTATTTTCTTGCACTTCCCGTTCGTGAAACTCACTCTGTTTTGCTTACTTTCTTATACCAACAATCTTCAATTGCTTATGTGAAATGTTTATAAAATGTTTTGGATTTGGTAAATGTCAATTCAGTAGCAAAAAGAAGGAATCCATGGTTGTCAGAAAAAGAAACAATTTAACATGTTAAGTAAAAATTTCAGATATCAGATAAATATCTGGAAAGTGGACGTAATATGTGACACCGAAATCTAAGGGTGGATTAGGATAGCCAAAGATGCCTTCCAAATGCTAAACAAAGTGGGAAGACGCAAGGAAAAGTAGTTAAAATATAACAAAAAGTGTAATGAATTGTTATTTAATATCAGTACACCTATATGGTATCAAATGCTTGGAAATCTTCTCAAGTAAAAATGATATGATTAAAGAAAGATATAAAGTTATACAGAATGATACTGAGAATACCGTGAACTGAACATGTGACCCACGACGATGTTTTATCGAAAAATGGGAACAATAATGTCATATATAATTAACATCAGAAAATTTCAGGGCATATAATTCGGAAAGATAACATGGAAAATTGGACATTCAGGAAATATTGATAGCAAGTCGAACATAAATAAAACAGCGTCTAAACGACGAACGAGCTTGTGTAAATATTTAGCAGAACAGTAAACAGTTGTGATACCATAAGGACAAAATTACCAAGAGCTATAAATTACAATAAATTGTGGAAAGCCATGATCACCCAATTCCTAGAAAGACACGGCACATTTAAAAAGAAAAATAAGAAAGCCAAACGCAGACGACAATTCTACTCCTGCAGCTTCCTCTCTCGCACTTCCCGCCTGTGGAACTCACACCCGTATTCTTGCTTTCCTGACGGCTACGACCTCCAGAAATTTAAAAGCAAAGTTAATACTCACCTACTAACCACTGGACTCTAGCTCTCTCCCCTCCCCTGTATAATCTTCACGTTCTCTCCGCCCATGTATCTGTCATTGCACCTGCTTTCTCAGCTTTCTATTGTTCCTTTCTAACTAGCTTGTACTCCTCACTCTTTTCTAATTAATCCTTCTACATTTATGTAACCCCCTGCACATCAGTGGCGTTTCTGCCTTGCTCGGGGTGAAATGATTAAAAAAAAAAAAAAAAAAGTAAAAAGAAGGGAAATTCTGAATTTTAAGTCATAGAAAAAATAACAAGATAACCCCTATTATTCACAAATTATATTAATGTTTGGTAATTCATGATTATCTCCATTCTGTAAAGTCAGGCCATTACATAAATAAAAATAATATACAGCACAAGTGGGCACAAAAATGGTTTATTCAATAAACAGTAAGTTTGCTTCTATGGCCAACTTATTAACAATTGCTCCACGTCTATTTTAAAATAGCGGATAAAAATTCACATTCTTCAATGTGCCGCGTTCTTTCCGGATGTTGGCAATCATAGGTACGAACTGTCACATCGACTTAGCATTCTCATATTCCATGTCCCGAGAATACCTATTTTTATGCAATCAGTCGCTAGATGACAGCATATTCTTGTCAAGATACACATACCGACGACGCTGTTAAGTTTTCTAGGTCAAGCCGGTGACAAGAGACAATGGTAAATGTTTTAACAGTGGATGTATAGTGCTCCAACTCGATACTTTTTTACAATTTTATCACCAAATACAAGACCTAAGAGCCGCTCAAAGTAGCAGAACGAATAGAATAATGATAATTCGTTACATTTTACATTCGATTAGGAGTCTTAATGTTTATGTCGCCCATGCTTTCTCCTATCGTGCGAGGGTTCAATTCCAAGGAGTTTTACCACCTTTAGTATATTATTTTTGCTATTGCTGACTGACGGCCAGGTGAAATAAAACGAGCATGTTTTCCCTTATCGGGCGAAGGAATAATTTCTATGTACTCAAAATCCTTTAACCCGTTATCTATCATAATTTCATTGCTAAAAGATATGAGAGTATACGTTTCTGAAATAATTTCTAATATATTCTGAAATCATTTCCCGGGATATTCTGTATTTAATTTCTGAAATATTCTGAATATGAAAGAAACATGAGAAATGAAAAAAAAATAAAAAGAAATAAAAAAAATAAAAAAAAACAGTGTTAAAAACAGTAAAGACAATAGATTTAAAAAAAACTGTTTCGATTCAATCCGAACTCGTTCAGAAACAACAATTACGCTGAAAAATAATCTATCAAGTTATCATGTTGTACTATATATATATATATGTAAAAATATACTCAGTTTTAATCCGAGATTAAGGACAGTATGGTTAAATAAAATAAAGACAAGAGGAAAACTGTTATTTAAAATCGCCTACGCGTTTCGTCCGTGATGGACTTTTTCAAGGCAGAAAGACGAAATGAGCTTTATTCTAAATTACGTATCTATAAACAAAATTAGTGTTGGTAACCACAAATACGCTCACAAATCATTTAAAAAAAATTAACGGAATATTTCAGTTTTTAGAATTTCTTCATGTGCAAAGTCACGCGACGTTAAGATGAAGGGAATTTATTAGTTTTCCTCTTGTCTTTATTTTATTTAACCATATATATATATATATATATATTCTATTAAATATAAGAGACAATGAATGTCTATTATGTTTAATCATGAGCCGTTCTAAACGTCGTATTTTTGCTTTAATTTCAGTTGAAAATGAAGACAAAAATTCTCCAACATTTGGATAATTATTTATTGGTTTTCTTCTAAGCTTTCGGCTCACATGAGCCATCTTCAGAGAGGTAGTTTAAACTGAAATATTATAAAATCCACCATCACCGACGATTTTATTTTGTGTTGACATAAAACTCCGCTTGGCAACGGCAATAGTTACCAAAAATAATAAACGCAGTTCTTAAGTTTGCGATGCGGTTTTATGACGTCACACCGCGGGATAGCGCGAAATGACAACAAAACCATCTAGTCAAATGCAATGTAATATGTTATTTCCTGTTTTAAAGTTGATTTTATTGAGTGTTGGTTGTTTTGATTTGATGTACATGGCCTCCAATATCTGCAGGTTCCTCTTACTGTGTGTATGAGTAAGGATCACCGTATTGTTGACCAAAATTTTATGTCAACACAAAATAAAATCGTCGGTGATGGTGGATTTTATAATATTTCAGTTTAAACTACCTCTCTGAAGATGGCTCATGTGAGCCGAAAGCTTAGAAGAAAACCAATAAATAATTATCCAAATGTTGGAGAATTTTTGTCTTCATTTTCAACTGAAATTAAAGCAAAAATACGACGTTTAGAACGGCTCATGATTAAACATAATAGACATTCATTGTCTCTTATATTTAATAGAATATGTCTAGAAAATTACTTGCTGCCTCGATATACTAAATATATATATATATATATATATATATATTAGGGCAGTGCGAAATGATGGATAGTGGCTAAGAGACACGAGTTTGTATTCCAGTTGAGTTCATTACATACACATTCGTGATAATAAATTTGGAAATGCTATGGATAGAAAGCATCAGAGACTAGACCCTACAGCCTTGGGTGGTGAACGATCTAGAAGAAAGTAAAAGGCTGAAATCAAAACTGGATGTTGACCTGGCGAAGTAAGTTCTATGATGTTAAATAAAGGCTTGTCTGCATTAACTTGATGTTAACCACATATTCAAAGAGTACTAAAACGGGCCACAAAGTCTAACAATGACTGGATTGGCATAAACACAGGAAGTAAATTCAGCTGAACCTGTTGTGTTGGTCTGCCATGTCGGATACAAAGTCACTTCAAAAACATAGCCGACAATCACAACATTTAAAAATACCAAAAGAAGGTTTAAGTAATAAAAGTGTTTCATTTGTAAAATAAGTAGAATTTTAATAACATAACACAATAACATCATGTTGTTGGAGTTAAATGTTTAAAGAGAAAGTCTCAAGTTAAAGGAATCAAGAATTTATAGTTGTAAAGAGGTCAAGTTTTCGTCTCTTTCTTTCTGTGTCCGCCGAGTAGGTGAAAAGAAAAAAAGGGGCGATTCATTTAAGGGGAAAAAGTTAGTTTGAGTGAGAAATAAGAGATAAGAAAACGTGTACTTATCAGGGTTGAATTGTTTTTGGAGTCAGTTGAAAATGTTTCGTTGTTGTTGTTGTATCTTCTCTGTTGACGGCAAGAATGGCGAAGACGAAGAAGTAAAGGAAAATGACACATGAGAAGGAGAAGGTGAACGAATGTGTGTCGACACGTTATGTCTGGGTCAGTGTTTTTGTTTGCCACATCTTGGCGGTGTCATAATCAAACTTTCATGTGTGCTGAAACTTTCTTTCTGTTTTTATAGCTTAAGATTATCTCTCTCAGATTTGCAAATCGCTTCGTTTCATTGGATGGAAAAGTAATTTAACATCGGATTGCAAAGTTTTGCTCGCTTGTTTCTTTAAGTACGAGGGTCAAACCTTTTTCTTATTGGTCAAAATTAAGATTTCACTCTGGATTGTGAATTTTCTCATGATCTACTTTTTCTAAAATGTCAGTGATTCCGATTTTGCGTGTGTGCAATTCTATTTGTTTCAGTTTATTGTTGAATTATACATGATTTCTATCCTATAAACTTATGAAACACTCGCCTACATACACGCAAGCACACACTCATGCACGCACGTTCAAACAATCAAAATACTACCGGAGGAAGTTATATAACGCTCAACTTACGAGTCGCAAGGTTAGATAACTTGGCGTCTTTTTAAGAAGAAATTAAAACTTAGAAGGTAGTTAAATTTATATAGTTAATTTGACAGGTAAATAAACAATTATTTTACGTATAAAATCTATACTCGTATGTGTGATTTTATGTCAGTAACATGTAGCCGTTACTGATATACCACTTCTTATTCTCAGATATAAAGTTCTACTAGTATTCAGTGATTAATCAAAAATCTACTAATTGAATATATTACTTTTAAATCTAGTAATTTGAGTATAATAATTTCATATTCATAGATGGATTTCAGTGATTAATATTTATATAGGTTATTAAAAACCAAATATAAATGTCTACATGTTTAAAATAGTTTTCAGATTACAACGGCAGACCAATTAACGATTGAATGAATTTACTGTCCACGGTATCCTTTTATAAGACAGTCAAATATATACTATAAATATGCTTTCCAAACATGAGTTTATATTTATTGAATTGAGTTAAATTTGGCACCAAGGCCCTGACGCGGACAGACTGCAAGCAATTAAAAACAGGCTTCTTGTGTCACGACTTTCAAAATAAATCTGTTCGGCGATTATTCACCATCGTACAATTTAGATCTGGTTTGAATTTTGATGCTGGTTAGCATCAGGATATTAGAGGAACTGTGTTAAACATTGCCAACCCTACTTAAAAATAGCTTTTTTAATCATTTAACCCCAAGCAAGGTGGTATTGCCACTGATGTGCAGGGGGTGGCTACATGAGAGAGTTAAATGTTTTAGGCAGGAAAGAGAGGGAAGAGAAAGACAAACTAGCTATAGGGGGTGACAGAGAAACAGCAAGATAAGAACCTGAACACACGAGTGAAGACAATTTTGAAGGTAGAGAGAAAAGAAAAAAACAAGATACACAGGATGGTGTAGAAATAACTGAAGTCAAGTGGATAAGAGATGGGAATTGACATTGCATTTAGATTTTTGGAGGTTGTAGTCGTCAGGAATGCAGGTATATGGAAGGGAGTTCCACAGGCGTGTAGTGCTAGAAAAGAAGCTGATGGAGCAGAATTGTCGGTTACCTTTGGTTGATTTAACTGTAAAAAGGTGAATCTTTGTTGCCAGTCTGGTTGCACGAGTAAATTCTTGAGGAGGGGGGAACCAGTGACTTAAACTCATCGGAGAAGAATTCATAAAAATTTCTAGAAGAGCAGAGGGAAGCCATAACCCGCAGGTAAGAAAATGGCTGGAGTCGAGCTGCCAGATCGGGACCAATCACATTACAGAGTTTCCTTTGGAGCCTGTCGAGAACACTGAGGTGAACAGCAGAGGGGCCTGACCAGATATGACAACAGTATTCCATACACAGTCTTACGGTTGATTTGACCATCCTCTAACAGCTTATTATCTTGCACTTCTCATGTAAAAGTTTAGGACTTCGTTGATACTCTGGTTGCATGAGTACATTCTTGTAGAGGTGGCACCAGTGACCTAAGTTCGGAGTTTAGATTTGGTTTTCTTTTAGTTTTTTGTTATCCAACTTAAACTTATCTAGAGCATGTATAGTTATTGGACCCTTTTATTTTTTGACCCCATTATCTTTAGTTTAATCCCCTATCAATAATGTGATAGGTACCGACTTGGCGGCTCGACTCCAGCCACTTCTCCACCGATAGGATGCGGATTTTCTCTGTCTGTTCTATAAATACATTTATGGCTTCTGCTCCAACGAACTTAAGTCACTGGTGCCTCTGGAACAGGTGTTTACGCGTGCAACCAGACTGTCAACTGAGTCTCACCCATTCATAGTTAGATCAACCAAATGCAGACGGCAATTCTACTCCATCAGTTTCTTTTCTCGCACTTCCCGCCTGTGGAACTCGCTTCCATATTCTTGTTTTTCTGATGGTTATAACCTCCAGAGATTTAAATCCAATGTAAATACTCATCTCTTAACCATTTGACTCTAGTTCTTCCTACACCACTCTGTATATCCTTTCCTTTCTCCCCACCGTCGCAACTGTCATCACACCTGTATTCCCATCCTTCTCTTGCTCCTTTCTAATTGGTTCGTCTTTCTTTTCACTCACCTCCTATCTAATCTTTTTACTATCATGTAGCCCCTAATCTTTTTACTTTTATGTAGCCCCCTGTACATCAGTGGCGTTACCGCTTTGGTCGGGATGGTTAGATTAAAAACAAAAGATTAAAGCCAGCCTTTCCCGATCCCCATTTTTGAACTTGAACCATATATGCATAATCCTATGAAAATAAATACCACATTTTAGATCTTTTACGAGCTTTAGCGACGATAACAGGAAGGACAGATCCCTCTCTTCACGTTGTTTCTCAATTGGATTGCAGTTTCTTGTCAAGTTTCACATAGCGACTACATTGTTACTTTATCTAAGTTGGACGATTAACAGGAGACATGGATAATCGTCTTAACAGTAGCTGTATAACACCCCAACTTGCCTTTTTTTCTAATTTATCAGCTGATACTATGCTTAAGAGCCGCTTAAAGAAAGATCCGAACAGTAGAATCATTGTATTGCAGTTTCCTTATGAATACCAGGGTTTTTACTCTCGGTCAGAGTTACAAATTTTCAGGTTTCTTGTGTACCACAAAATTGTAAATTGGATTGCAGTTTCTTGTCAAGTTTCACTTAACGACAGCGTTGTTAATTTATCTAGGTTGAGCGATTAACAAGAGAAAAGGATAACGGTCTTAACAATGGCTGTATAGTGCCCCAACTCGCTATTCGTTTTCTGACATTTTAGCTGATACAATGTTTAAAAGCCGCTCAAAGTAGAGCAATAAATAGAGTGATGATAATACCTTACGTTTTACGTGGCATGATGGAGCTTACCTGTATAGGTCTGAAGTGTTGGAACTCATGAATGCATCTAGTCAGAACATACCATGGCTATAACAATCAATGAACGATAGGTTTGCGATATTTCGTCTGTCCGAAATGATGTGCAAATTAAAAAATAATTCATCACCGATAAAGATGCTAAGACGCTTTTCCATTCTATCATGGTTCCGAAAATGAAGATTTATCAGATCTCGCACATACTTGCTGTGTCTCCGCGTATCAGGGTCTAGGTGCCAAGTTTAACTCAATTCAATACATATAGACTCATGTTTAGAAAGCATATTTAAAGTGTATATTTGACTGTCTTATGAAAGGATACAGTGGACAGTAAATTCATTCTATCCTTAATTGGTTTGCTGTTGTATTCTGAAAACTATTTTAAACATGTAGACATTTGCAGTTATAATGGTTTTTAATAACCTATGTAAATATTAATCACTGAAATCCATCTACGAATATGAATTATTGTACTCAAATTACTAGATTTGAAAGTAATATATTCAATTACTAGATTTTTGATTAATCACTGAATACTAGTAGAATTTTATATCTGCGAGTGTGAGATGTTACATCAGTAACGTCAACATGTTACTGGCAAAACCTCACACATACGAGAATAGTTTTTATACGTAAAATAATTGTTTACTTAATTGTCAAATTAACTATATTACTTAACTACCTTCTAAGTTTTAATTTCTTCTTAAAAAAACCAAGTTATCTAACCTTCCGACTCGTAAGTCGAGCGTTATATAACTTCCTCCGGTTGTATTGTGTTTGTTTGAACGTGCATGCTTGGGTGCGTGTATGTAGGCGACCGTTTTATAAGTTTATAGGATACAAATCATGTATCATCCAACAATAAATTGAAACAAATGAACTAGAATTGCACACACACAAAATCGGAATCACTGACAGCATTTTAGAAAAAGTAGATCATGAGAAAATTCACAATCCAGAATGAAGTCTTAATTTTGATCAATAAGAAAAAGGTTTGACCCCGTACTGAAAGAAACAAGCGAGCAAAACTTTGCAATCCGATGTTAAATTACTTTTCCATCCAATGAAACGAAGCGATTTGCAAATCTGAGAGAGATAATCTTAAGCTATAAAAACAGAAAGAAAGTTTCATCACACATGAAAGTTTGATTATGACACCGCCAAGATGTGGCAAACAAAAACACTGACCCGGACATAACGTCTCGACAAACATTAGTTCTCCTTCCATTGCTCATGTGTCATTTTCCTTTAGCTCTTCTTCGTCTTCGCCATTCTTGCCGTCATCATAGAAGAAGATACGACAACAACAACAATGAAACATTTTCAACTGACTCCAAAAACAATTCAACACTGATAAGTACATTTTAATTATCTGTTATTTCTCGTTCACGCTAACATTTTCCCTTTAAATGAATCGCCCCTTTTTCTTTTCACCCACTCAGAAAGAAAGAGAAGAATACTTGACCTCTTTACAACCAACTATAAATTCTTGATTCCTTTAACTCGACACAACACTTTCTCTTTGAACATTTAACTCCAAAAAACTGATGTTATTGTGTTCAATTATTAAAATTCCACATATTTTTACAAATGAAACACTTTTATTACTTAAACCTTCTTTTGATATTTTTAAATGTTGTGATTGTCGGTTATGTTTCTGAAGTGATCTTGTATCCAACATAGCCCAACTTCACTGTATTTACTTCCTGTTTATGCCACCCAGTCATCGATAGACTTTGTGTCCCGATTCAGTACTCGGTAGATATGTAGTTAACATCATCAAGTTAATGCAGACGAGCCTTTATTTAACATTATAGAACCTACTACGCCAGGTCAACATCCAGTTTTGATTTCAGAATTTTTCTTTTTCTAGAAAGTTCACCACCCAAAGCTGTAGGGTCTAGTCTCTTATGCTTTTTACCCATAGCTGGGTTGTAGAAGAAATGTATTCATAGCTTTCTCAAAGTTATTATCACGAATGTGTACGTAATGAACTCAACTGGAATTCAAACTTGTGTCTGTTAGCCACTTCATCGTAATTGTTGTTTCTGAACGAGGTTGGATTGAATCAATACAGTTTTGTCAAATCTGTTTATCTTTGCTTTTTTAAAGATATTTTTTGTTTGTTTTTTGTTTTTTATTTCTTCCGTTTGTCTCATATTCGCTATATTCCACAAATTAAATGCAGAATATTCCGTGAAATGATGTCAGAATATTTTAAAACTATTTCAGAAACTTACTTTCTTATATCTTTATCTGCTGGACATTAAGACGTCTGTCAACCAAAATCATACTCTGGATGACATCGACTTGTTTATCTGTTGTTGAGGTTTGTGGACGACCTAACCGAGAGTAATATGTGGTGTTTCTGTCTCACCTGAATTTCGCATACCACATCTTCACCGTTGCATAAGAAGAGAAGTCCTCTACAAATGTCTTTTCCATATTCTAATGAATTGTCTTGGGTGTCAGACGTTTCTTTTGCAGATATTTTATGATTGCATTGGCTTCTCTTTTGTTCATTTTAAAATTGGTTGCATAACTCTTACCTCTGCATGGGACTTTGTATGTTCAGCAATGATTCTTCTTCCTGGTCGATGCCTAGAAACATTCGAACGGCTCTTGTACCTAGCAGCAAACGTAGCAATTGATTCATTATAATTGTAGAGTTCAAGTGTGTTTTTTGTGTACCCCTTGTATAAAGAGATTGTTGGGAAACATATTTTATAGAACGTTATCATTTTTATCCTGTTGTTAGTTTCACTTGAAAGATAATTTTTAATAATTTTATTCTCAATATTTTCAGGTATCGGTTTTAAAACAAGATTTTTTTGTCAAGCCTTGTGCCAGACTAAAATAAACTTGATAAATGATGTAATAATAATGAACTCTTCTTTGCTATATTAACCGTGAGTTAATTACTCTCGATGACAGAGCCGGGGTGACAGAGACACTGGTTTCCAGTACGATTTCTGTTCAGATCAGCCTAGTCTGTCTGTCTGTCTGTCTGTCTGTCGGCCACTTGTAGCCAAGTTATTATTACTCTTTCTCTTTGTATCTCTTTGTATCTGTTTGTACCTATTCTTGACGGAATATATGTTCTTGACTTACCACCGTGTTGACTAATACCGGGTCCATATCAATTGGCGACGAAGATATAAGAATTCACGCAAGAAAAGAAAACCATTTTTCTTTGACGTCTATCGCCACATATCAACAAGCAACGTCGAAAATACAGAAATTGCTAAGATCAACGGTCGAACGTGGATTTCAAGTACCAAGGGATAGCCTCCTCCCCACATGTAATCAGTCGAAAAAACGTGAAGTATCAAGAAAGAAAAATATATACCCCGTCTAAATCAGCCTGCAACTAATAAAAAAAGAGATGGAAAAAATTCAGAGTCGAATTAAAAAAATTCCCTACAAGCCTGGAAAGGCGTCCCAGAAAAATCTGTAAGTAGATTCGTGTTGAGCCTATCTCTTTCTCTTTGACGTACGTCTTACAAAAAGAACTGTAACTACAGTTAGTGTTTTTCCACTTGTGTTTACAAAAAATTGGTCGTGTTGAGTTGCAAAAAAATGGAAGACTTACAAAAAGTGATAATTCAATTAATGAAAACTCAATTGGTTCGACAACAAAAAAGAGACGAGCAGTTACAACAACAACAATTATTCATGGAACTACATAAACAACATATGGATTTGCAAGAACAAGTCTATAAAAAGACCGAGGAACGACAAAATCAAATTGAAGAGTTACTTCTTAAATCATTAAATGGCAAACAAACTGAGAATGATACTGCTTTTTCCAAGGGGTACTATCTGGTGTACTATGGAACATTTTGAGTATGTACCTGAAGACAAAAAAACCTTTGATCCTTTTTATAGGCGGTACGAGGATTTATTTAACGTCGACTGTAATAATTGGCTATACTCCAAGAAAGTGCGTTTATTCCCAAGGAAGTTGTGTACAGCAGATCACAGCAGGTTTGTTGATTTTATCCTCCCCAAAAAGACAACAGATCTGGAATTCTCAGAAACAGTCAAGCTACTGTCGGCATTATTTGGGCTGAACAGATCACTTTTTCATAAAATATGGAAGTGACGAAATTTATTCAAAGAGGATGAGCAGGACTATTTAACATTTGTCTCAACGGTAAATAAATGCTCTAACGATTTCAAATTAGCGGACTTATCTGTTGACAACTTTAAATGCCTAATTTTTGCTCAAGTTCTGATCTCAGCCGGAGACGCTGAAGTTAGACGTCGAGTGCTAACAAAACTAGAAAATGAGCCGGGTTTAACCCTCCAAAATTAGCAGAAGACTCCCAGAGCGTCGTATCTGTAAAAGTGGAAAAGTCGGAAGTCAATCATATAAAAAGAATTATGAACAGATCAAAACGCCACTCCTCAAAAAGAGAGCAAAGAAAATATCGTAACAATCATACTATAAGACAAAAAAATTCATCACCAGTTCTGTGTTACATTTGCTGAAAATTACCCTGAATGAGGTTTTGCCCGTTCAGAAAAAAGAAATCTGTCAGAATTTCGGTAAAGCTGGCCATATAACATCAAGAAAAACAAAAAATAAAATAAGGCAGACGCAGTCAAGTGATAAGGAAGATGGAAATTTGCGCAAGTATGTAATCGTGCAAATATTAAATAAAACATTTAAACTTTAGCTGGACAGTGGATCTGGATATGTGGAGGGGACTGAAAAAGGCAACTTTATTGAGAACTAACAAAACGGCACGCTCTGTGACAGGTGAAAAAATAAACATTTTAGAAGAAGTATTTTTCGCGGTAACATTAAATGGAACAACTAAGAAATTGAGAGCATAAGGTGATGAAAAATACTGAAAATTTGTTCGGTAAAGATTGGATTGAAAAGTACAATTTGTGGGACTGTCCAATGAGTATGTTCTGTCGCAAAATAGAAACTACAACGTCTAAAATTGAAGAACTGAAACTGGAACTAAAGGAAAATTTCCCGGAGGTGTTTTCAGGCGGCTTAGGGAAATGTACTAAAATAAAAGCTCAATTCAAGTTAAAGGATAATGCAGAGTCCATGTACAAAAAGAAGAGGAACGTTTTGTTCGCAGCGGTAAACCAAATAGACGAAGAATTAGACAGATTAGTAAATGCAGGTATCCTGTCTAAACTTGATTTTTCGGAATGGGCTGCTCAAGTGGTATACGTTAAGAAGTCAAATCAAATCAGACTTTGTGCTGATTTTTGACGGGTTTGAACACCACGTTAAAAGACCATGATTATCCTCTACCTAGCCCCGAAGAAATATTCAACAAATTAAAGGGGGCAAAATCTTTTAAAAAACGATTGATCAGACGCTTACCTACAAATCCAGATTGATAAAGAATGCTGCAAACTGCTGTGGATGAATACACATAGAGGTCTATATATATTTGATATATCGGCTTTTGGGGTCAAGGTCGTGCCTGCTATTTTTTAACAGGTCATTGACACCATGCCGGGCAACCTTGATTTCGTAACTGCCTATCTTGACGACATTCTATTTACGAGTGAATCAGTGAAAGACCATTGAGAGCATATAGTAAGCGTATTCGATAAAATCCAGGACTATGATTTTAAAATTAAAAAAGCTAAGTACAAATTTTTATTAACCCAAATAAAATATTTTAGACACATTATTGATAAAGACGGTCGACGACCGGATCCTGATAGGGCTACGGCAATTAAGGAAATGCCGGCCCCGGATAACGTACAAGCACTTCAAAGCTTTTTAGGCATAGCAAATTTCTATCAAGTATTCATAAAGAACATGCATAACTTGAGAGCTCCGTTGAATGATCTTTTAAAGAAAGACAAAATCTGGCAATGTACAACAGAATGTCAATCAGCATTCGAGAAAATAAAAGATACACTTATGTCAGACTTTTCCCTCACCAACTATATCACAAAATTGGATATTATAGTAGCGAGTGATGCCAGCTTTTATGGCATTGGTGCCTGCATATTACATAAACTTCCGGGCGGAAGGAGAAAACCGATAGCGCATGCTTCCCGATCTTTGCTGCCGACAGAAAGGCAGTATTCACAGATCGAAAAAGAAGCATTAAGTATAATCTTTGCTGTGACCAAATTCCACAGATATCTGCATGGCAGAGATTTTACTCCACAAACCGATCACAAGCCGCTGCTGACGATATATGGAAGTTAAAAAAGATTGCCGGTGTGCACCGCCAACAGACTCATTCGATGGGGAACAATATTGTTGAAATACAATTTCAAAATCGAGCATTTGTCTTTCAGGAATATTTGCCACGCTGACGGATTATCCAGACACGTTCCTAAAAATAAAGAGTTTTTCGAAGACTCGATAATCGTAACATAGAGATCGGATTGCGAAATAAAAAACATGATCGCCAACAACATAAGAGAGTTCCCAGTTACATTATCCGGCATTAAAAGGGAGGCTCTGAAAGACGAGTTCATTACGTCTACTAAGAATAAAATTTACAAAAAAGACTCAAGAGTGCCTGAGGTTTTTCTCTTTGTGATGAGTTACTATTATACAACGAAAGCGTGGTGATACCAAGAAGTTTACAAAAATAAATACTTCGGTACTTTCATACGAGGCATCCTGGAAAAAACCGAGCTAAAAGCTTCATGCGATGTTATGTCTACTGGCCTAACATGGACATAAATATCAGACATGATTGACGCATGCAAAGGGTGCGCGTTTGCTGCTAAAGCTTTACCAGTTACGTGCAAGCCTTCGTCGAAAACGGTCCAGCCATGGCAGGGGATATATGTCGATTTAGCGAGACCATTAGAGGATCACTATTACTTCATAGTCGTAGACAGCCACACTAAATGGCTGAAAGTCTTCAGATGTAAAAAAACAACCACAGGATGCATGATAGCTTTTCTGCATGAACTGTTTGCACGTTCCGGCGTTGTGGATTGCGTAGTAACTGATAACCAAACGCAGTTCACATCTTGCGAATTCAAACAATTCTGCGAAACGTTTCAAGTGAACCATAGCACAACTCCACAATATCACCCTAGCTCTACTGTGAAAGCGGAACGTTTCGTTGACACATTGAAACGAGCACTTAAGAAAGCACAGGACACACTTACTGAGAAGGCGCTGCAACAGTTTCTGCAGCTGTATAAATTACTCCAAATCCCTTATACACCAGCGGAACTTTCACCGACAGAAACGATGTTTGCGAGAAAAATCAGATCAGTTTTCTACAAGCTTATCCCCAAGCAAGCTAAATTCAAGAAGACAATCACACTTCCCAGAAAACGTTACTTTTGTGGCGAGAAAGTACTTTTCTACGTATACAAAAATAACATGACATTTTTTGAAGTGGGCACTTTAAAACAGAGTGGGAGATCTTGTGTACATGATACAAGGTCCCTAGAATATACATAAGCACCACCAAAATCAAATAAGGAAATGTTGGACAACTGACATAAATAATTCACCACCGTCAAATGAAGAGCCGATAGATATCATCTTCGAGAATTTCAACCTCGAGGCACCCCAAGCTTCACCCGAAAGAAGGCGATCTAGTAGAAAAAGGAAGTGCACGGATCCTTTGATCGTCGACACTAAACGAAAAAAATATTAAACAGCTTTTAGCGGGAAAAAGCTCTTGGAAGGAGGGTTTTGTGGGGAGTTACGCACTTAATGAACTCTTCTTTGCCTATATTAACCGAGAGTTAATTACTCTTGAGGACAGCCAAGGCGACATAGACACTCTCTGTCTGTCGGTCACTTGTAGCCAAGCTATTATTACCCTTTCTCTTTGTATCTGTTTGTATCTCTTGTTGACGGAATATATGTCCTTGACCTACCACCGTGTTGACCCATTATTTCATGGTCTTATACCGGGTCCATATCAATAAACATATCCGTTCAGGAAACGAAACTGTCATTCCTGCTTTTATATCTAAGCAAACGGACTAAACAAGTTTGGGGTGTAGGTCATTGCGTTCACGTAAATATACACTTCTCTACGTTCTGTTTTTTCAACGCAGGTGTACATACACATGTTTACATCTAACGTTGAACGTCTTAGAGTTCCAATTAAAATTGATTACATCTCTCAACCATTCCCGCCGTTTTGCAAAACTCCAGCCATAATTGTTAATGGCGGATCAATTTGTGGCGTTGCCAAACTTGTTCAACTAAATTAAACGACGGAGATCAGGTCAAAAAATCTAAAGCGACAAGTGTCTCCAATTGCAGCTTGATATAAGGCACGCCAGCAGATAATATTTCCATATTTCTGAGACAGTGCTAGCGGCGTCGTCTTCCCCACGTCTTTGCCTACCTAACGAACCAACTTGAAAACATAGTAATTTTCTTATAGATACTGTTCGTTATTTTCCAATTGGTTGTTACTCATAACGACTTAAACGAGCAGTTAGAAATGTGTCTTCTTTTCTATTGCGAGTAATTGATTTTCTAACTGTTTAATTTGATTCTAGCCTACCGAATATGGGAGGAGATATTTTTTTCAACTTTTAAAAACCGAAGATAATAAGTCAGGCTTCTCCAAACAGTTGTTTTGAACACATTTTAAAAGTACTCTACTTTAACTCAGTTTTCATTGCACCAAAGACAGTGAGTTGGTCAATACCGACGCCATCGTAACAGATTTTGCGTGAACTGGGCATATGTTTTTCCCCCCGATGTACTTATACGCCACTAAAATTATACTGACTTTGTGTCACATCCTACAACCGTGTGACCCTCCTGGGTATGACGATAAACTACATCCGGCAGCAAAACATCGACTGGAATGTTTTGAGGAGCGTGAAACCACCTT
This sequence comes from Ascarosepion bandense, assembly GCA_037127315.1. Lineage (NCBI taxonomy): Eukaryota > Metazoa > Mollusca > Cephalopoda > Sepiida > Sepiidae > Ascarosepion > Ascarosepion bandense. The sequence goes on along the minus strand of JBBBDQ010001657.1, from coordinate 125,109 downwards.
TTAATGGCTGTTGTTCACAGGTCTACCCAGACCCGTGGTGGGAGAGTCTCTTAGCCATGATATTTATTTCTGGGTGCGGTCTAGAAACTTTTGAACGACTGTTGTACCTAACAACACACTTAGCAATTGATTCAATATAATTCTAGTGTTCAAGAGTGTTTTTGTGTACGTATTGTCTAAAGAGATTGTTTGGAAACATATTAACTATGAGCAAATAGTTAAACCCCAACCTAGGGCCAAAACACTATGAAACTATAAAAACATTACAGTAAAAATTTCTGCAATATATTTTCATAGTAAACATTATTACTAACATTACGTTTTTGTTACAACAAAAACAAATTACCAGAAATTCATTTATCAAGTAAGTTACTAATACTCCTACGAAAATTTAATTTTGGCATAAAATGACCCATAAAGTGTTGATATGTCTCTAAACATATCAACAAACAAACCGGTAAACGTGCATAAATCTCCATTTACTTTAAAAACTGTCTAGGAACAAAGCCGTTATCGTTCCGACATATCCAAAATAATTTGCTGTTCATATTTACGCTTTTCACTTTAGGCATGCGAGATGTGCGTTGTGGTGCAATACATATCGGCACGGAATGAGAAATCTGAGAGCCGAGTTCGAATTCTTTTCATTCATTTACACACAAATGCTCTTAAAAAGGTATTAATCTAACAAACTATGGGTTTAATAGTACGATAGAATGAGTTCTATAGCCTTGAAAGATTGGGTTCTATAGCCTATAGTTTACCGAAGAAAGCAATGGCAACCTACCGCGAGAAAATGTTTTGCCAAGTCAGTCAGCCTCTTTAGAGACATGATCTGCCATGCGGATATGACAGATGAAAACTAACTGATTTTAGGTCCATACAACAACGCTATTAAGTTACCCTATATTTTGATTGGCTCTTGAGCCTTATTTTGGATGAAAAGCTGTACAGAAAAAAGAACACTACCGATTTGCGGGATTAAGTTATCTGACACATGTAAATAGGTTATTATTGTACATAGATTTGACATTAGCTAAGAATAGACCGATTTGTCCCTTATTCGTCTTATGGATAATTGACGATGAAGTTATTGCTTCTCGCTAACCCACTCAATTTAAACTGTGATGACCCTGCCCTATACTTAGATGGGTGGCAACAAAGGTAATAACAGACACTCTTTGAAAGCTGACGCCAGGATGTCAGTCAATCTAAGTCCTAGTAGGTAAGTAGATATAGTCAGTTACTCAGCTTACTATAAAAAGACGATAGAAACAGCGTTGAAATCATGTATCGTTTATTCATCCCGTTGCATTTAATAAATTCATGTAATAAGATCAGCTGAACAAATAAACAATAGATTTATTAGTTTATTTTAAAATTCTATTATAATGGGGCTTGTTAAATAAATGCCTGTGCCATTTTCTTAAAATCTAAAGATGGAATGCGTATTTACAATAGGACTAAGATCCACATCTATGTTTCGGATGTTACACTGACCAGCCTATTAATTTAACTACTGATACAGGTAACTTTCAAAAAATGTTGAATTGAATATTCCGGTTAATCTATGAGCCATGGAGTGTACGTTTCCCCTCGCCCATATCTAGGGAGATTTCTTCTTGATCGTTTTTGTTAGTAATGCACACTTTTTGCTACTCTTATAACTGTTTTTCACTAATGCATATTTATCACTACGACCGTTTCTTTTTCACTGTTCTATGCTTATTGCTAAGACTATTTCTTTTTGACTAATGCAAATTTATTGCTAATCTGTTTCTTTTTCACTCTTGTACATTTATTGCTAAGACTATTTTTGTCAGTCTTCTATATTTATTGTTAAGACAGTTTCTTTTTCGTTCTTGTACATTTATTGCTCAGTTTGTTTGTTTTTTTCAGTTTTGTATATTCATTATTAAGACTGTTTCTTTTTCCCTGTTCTATGTTTTTTGTTAAGTCTGTTTCTTTTTCATTCTTGTACATTTATTGCTAAGCCTGTTTCTTTTTCATTATTGTACAATTATTACTAATCGTGTTTCTTTTTCACTCATATGCATTTATTGCCACTCCTGCTTCCTTATTTAAATAATAAATACTATTATTTCTGTTTTATTTTGATAGTCTGTTTCATTTGATACTACTTCTGTTTCATTTATCAGAAATTTTTTTTTTTATAAGCGTTTCACCCCGAGCAAGGCATGTCACTGCCACTACTGTGCAGGGGGCTACGTAAAGGCTGGTTAAATATAGGAAATGACAGAGGGTGGGTGATAGGCGGGTAAGGATTTGGGTAGATGAGAGTGTTGTGAGAATAGTTGGGAGTTAGTGTGATAGGAGGTATCTATTGACCCTACATTTAAACACCTGGAGATTGTAACTGTCGGGAAAGCAGACTTGTGGAAGGGAGTTCCACAGGCGGGAAGCGCGAGAAAAGAAGCTGTTGGAGTAGAACTTACGGTTACATCTTATTTGTTTAACTGTAAAAGGGTGGGACCTAGTTGCTAATCTAGTATCTTGTGTAAATTCGTGCTTAGGCGGCACCAGTGATCTAAGCTCATCGGAGCAGAAGCCATGAAAGTACGTGTAGAAGAGGCACAGGGAAGCCAAATCACGCCGGTGTGAGAGCGGCTGCAGCCATGCACATTTATTATAATTCCTGTTTCTTTTTCTAGTAATTTAGACTTATTGCTACTTGTTCTTTTTTTTTCAATTATCTACATTAATCGTTACTCCTGTTTTTCTTTTATTAATACATATTTATTGCTACACTTGTTTTTCCGCTTATACATATTCAATACTACTCCTATTTTTTTGCCAAGTAAAGCATATCTATTGTGATGGCTGTTTTCAGAAATGCTTATTTATTGTTACTCGTGTTTCTTTTTTCACTAATGCATATTTATTGGTGATAATGTTTCTTTTTCCACTAATGCACAAGTATCGCAATTCATTTTTTAATTTTTATCACTAATATCTATTTATTGCTATTCGTGTTATATTTCAGCAGTACTCACTTATTGCTATTTATATTTCTTTTCACTGATGCATATTTATAGTTACTCCTGTATCTTTTTCGGTTATGTAGACCATTCGAATTCCGATGAACAGAGCGAGAAACAGAGTCAGGCCAGAGATAGGGCAAGGATAGTGTGGTTTTGTTAAAGACGCGGGAACAAAGAATGCCATATTTATGTTTAGGATGCTCTCCGAAAGGGCAATACAAATGAAGAAGGACTTGAACCTGTGCTTTATTAATTATGCGAATACGTTTGACAAAATACGCCACAAAGAATTGATGGAGATGCTCGGCAGCCTAGACATATTTAAGAAAGACTTGAGAATAATCAAGAAACTTTACTGGCAGCAAACCGCTTGCATACGGACAGGTAATGAATTGAGTAGATATACAAAGATAGAAAGAGGCGTAAGACAAAGATGTGTCTTTTCACCGGATCTGTTCAACTTATACAGCGAGAATATTTTAGAAGTTAGGCTTGGACTCGTAATCGGAAGTCACAATTTAAACAACCTAAGATACGCAGATGATACAGTGCTGATAGCAGACACAGAAATAAAACTACAAGACTTTCTACAGAAGGTAGATGAAGAAAGTAGCAAGAAAGTACTACAAATAAACTGCAAGAAAAACGAATGCATGGTCATCAGTAAAAAGGGCAGCCCGATATGCCAAATACAGGTGGGGGATACTAGAATCAAGCAGGTACAAAAATTTAAATACCTGGGAAGTGTTCTAACAGAAGACAGAAAGTGTAACAGAGATCCGAAGGCGAATTGGCATGGCGAAAGAAGCATTCCAGAAGTTGAGTAAGGTATTAAGAAACAGGAAAATTTCGCTAGAAACAAGGAAAAGAATACTGGATTGCTACGTGCTGCCCGTCCTTCAATATTGCAGTGAATACTGTACAATATCATCAAAGATGAAGGAAAAACTTGAAGCAACTGAAATGTGGTTCTACAGAAGGCTGCTGCGAATATCGAGTATGTGAGCAATGATGAGGTCTTAGAAATAATGGAAACAAAAAGAAAATTGGTACTGAGCATCAGGAAGAGACAGCTAAATTTCCTGGGACATGCAATGAGAAAGGGGAGGGCTTGGAGAACTTGATACTAACAGGCCAGATAGAGGAAAAAAGACACAGAGAAAAGCAACAGATAACATATTTGAAGGACTTAATCAGGTGGATGACGATTGTATGGTGTAGAAGGAGAAGGCGTGCTCAGAGCCACCAGGGATAAGGAAACGTGGAAAGCTATGATCGCCTACGTCCTGAAGGGACAGGGCACATAAAAGAAGGTTTATTGTCTCTTTTGTTTATCTTTTTCCCTAGTGTTCATATATTACTACTTCTCTTTCTTTTCATTTTAATGCCCGTTTATTTCTACTCCGGTTTCATTTATCATTAGTCCATGTTTATTGCTACTACTGTTTCCATTGTATTCTTCTCTGGATTACCTGTCCCATGTATTAAATTTACAATTACTATGCCACTAAATTCACCAACCAACGTAATTCAATACATATATATATATATATATATATATACTTTTTTAATTTTATTTTATCCTTCGATACATGCTTCATTGAAAGAAAAACAAGATATTTTTGCTTAGCATGTTCTTATTTTTGTAATAGTATACTGTTTGCGGTTTTGATTTGTGTAAAACTTGTTCAAACGTTTATTGATTAAGGCGGCATTAAATAAGCATTTTCACGAATTTCTGTTAGACTATCATAATAAATTATATTTCAGTGAAGCTTTCACTGCATAAAATTTACTGTGCATATTATTAATTTTCGAATAGGGCCAGTGCATTTTAGCCGTGTTTAAAATTGATGCTATTAAAGTTTGTTTCTTGTTCTTATAAAAAGATGTTTCCTAAATTTTAACGAATTTTGCGGCTAAGGTACATATCGCGTTCCTGTTCTTGACGAGTGCGTTACTGAGCGTTGATTTAAATTTCAGAGATATAGAGTCGTTTGTCTTTAAAGGCGAATTGTAGTGGGTCTAATATAGTTATTTATTGATTTCTTTGAGTCGGTAATACACTTTTCTATGGGTCATTAAATTCATAAATAATTTTGGTCTAAGACAATTTTGATTTCGTCGTAGAGATATTTTTTCTGACAATAAGGTTATATGTTTCAAATAATGTTTTTTTTAACAGATCTTGAATTTGATATTTTTACTTTGTTTAACGGGAGTAATACGTTGTGTTTACCATATTACGTTTACGATGAATACGATTTTTATTGTCTCCGTGTTATTGTTGTTTACTTAAAAAAACGATTTTATTTGTTCACCGTAGTAATGTAGTTAGGAAAAGCATTGCTAAGTAGTGTCCCATTTATGCTCGTAAGTGTTTTAAGGGATAGATTAAACGAGGGTGAGACTAAATGTGTTCTGGTTAGGAAGTTAATGTTATTATTATTACCGCTATTAGATTTCCTCAAGCAAAAAAAAAGCATTGTGAAAAGTAAAATCCACCTCTTCTCCCTCAGCTACAGGTGAAATATTTGGACTGTATCTGAAAGTCATGGTTATTCTCAGAATGTATTACCATACTATTCATTTGCACAAAATGTAACGAATTATTATTTAGATCCACTCTACGTTTTGACTGTAAATTACTCTCAATTGAGTCTTATTGTTGTAGAGTGGCTTACACTCCTGCAGCATTCTCAATGATGAAATACTCCATGTACCAAAATAGTCTATTTAAGTTAAGAATAGTAACATTCGAAGCATAAATAATATTCGAGTGTAATTCGAGTAATATTCGGACTGATTATTTCGGCGACTTTTGCGATCTAAACCTTCCTCTTTGTGTTGTAAGTTCTGTCTTGTCTGCTTTGTAACTGTTATACAGTTCTCTATATATCTGTTTTGCACCGGATATTGTGCGGAATAATACCTCAGTACACTTTCTCTGTGTATAGTATATATCTCGGTGATGCAATAGTTACATATACGATTTCTTGCTAAATATGCTGAGAAATGGTAGGTTCATTTTACTGCACCATTAAAAACCAGGCACCCATTGCTATCTTCTTCTTCCATGTGCCATGTCCCTTTAGGACGTAGGAGATCATTGCCTTCCGCATCTCCCTATTCCTTGTCGTTCTAATGACCTCTTCTCCTGATATCCCACTTAGTCTCCGCTTCAGCATCCATCTGCTCAAGTTCATCAAGTACACTATTTACATTATTCGAACTATTTTCCTTATCTTTGTTGTCATTGTACGACGTTTCGGTCATTGTACGCTCCGGCCTTCGTCAGGTGCTAAGAATTTTGAACTGAACCCTTTATTACAATCAATGGGGTATATCATTCTCATTTCTTGCATAAAGCCTCTTTTGGTAGTCATTAGTTATCTCCCTCTAATCCTCTAGGTTACTTATTCATCACTTCTGTAGCTTGGTATTGAACACACAGTTCTTTGGGTCAAGTCACTGGAACTAACCAACGTCTATATCCAAGTCGTACAAATGGCAACAAAGATGAAGATAATAGCCCAAATAATGTAAGTACTACCTTATCTCAGAATTATAGACAATTTCATCAAGTGTTTCATACGTTGCTTCTCTTGTCTCTTTTCCCCTCTATTCATTCCGTGAATATCAAGTTTGCTAAGCCCTTCTTTCTCATATCATGTCTCAAAAGCTTCAGCTATCTTTTTCCGATGTTATGTATCACTTTCCTTCTCGTTCCCATCTTCTTCTGAGCATCATTCTGTAGAACCATATTTCGGTTGCTTCAAGTTATTCCTTCATCTTTGATGAGATTGTCCTGCATCACATAACAATCCAGTAATCTCTTCTTTGTTTCTAGCGAAACATTCCTGTCTCTTAATAATCTACTCAGCTTCTGGAATGCATCCTTGACCATGCCAATACACCTGTTTGATTTTAGTACTTCAAACATTTAATTGGCCTTTTGGACACCCCTTTTTATTGATTTTTGTTTTTAATCATCTCACCCCAAGCAAGGCATTCCACTGCCACTATTGCGCATGGGGCTACATAGGGGAAGGTAAAGAGAAGGAGTGGTTAGACATAGGGAATGTCAGGAGGAAGGTGACAGATGAGTAAGGATAGCGAGGATGAGGGTTGGGCAGATGGTAAGAGTGTTTGATAGAATGAGAGCAGGTTAATTTGTTAGGTGTCTATTGACCTTACATTTAAACTCCTGGAGATTGTAGCCGTCGGGGAAGCAATCGTGTGGAAGAGAATTCCACAGTCGGGAAGTGCGAGGAAAGAAACTGTTGGAGTAGAAGTTGCGGTTGCATTTTATCGGTTTCACTGTAAAAGGGTGATTACTATGTATTAAGTTTTCTTTTAGTTTACACTGTCTTAACAAAAACCATTTCAGTGTGTAACGTGAGGTTACTATAGAAGATTCATTCTCCCATTTATATTTTCTTGTTATTTGCTTTTATTTTTCCGTATAAAATAACAACGTAGTTCAATGACGGAACGGAGTGTTTGAAAGGAAAAAGAATAACAGATATATTTTGCTGTGAGACTTCATAATATTAAAAAAACACACATATATATATATATATATATATATATATATATATAAATATTGCACGCGTAGACTTATATATCATTATATTATATATATTTCTTTTCGGCAAAGCAGAGGAAAGAAAAAGTGTGACTCTTACATATACGGATGTGAGTTGTGGTGCAGTGGATGTCAACTCGGAACAGCAAATCGGGGTGCCGAGTTCGAATTCCAGTTGAATTCCTTGCATTCAATTACGCACAAATTCCCTTGGGAAAGGTATTAATCCGTCTCTTCCCTCCAGTCATGTGTTAAATAATAGGACTGACTGGGTTCTATAGACTTGGTTGGCAACCAGAAAGTCATGACACTCTACAGTGATATATTCTTCTGTTCATTCAGTCATGTTTCTTTCTAGACATGATCGCCCAAAGCGTGTATCACGTATTGCATTTAACTGACTCACTGACTTACATATACTGTGAAATATTTCTGTCACTGGAAAAGCCATGTTTAAGACTCTAGATGCAAACCAACCAGATTCATCTATACGCCAGGAGAGGACATCTTCCAAGAACGGGAAACAGCGAGCCTTTGGTTTTCCAAAATTAAGAAACTGCGAGCTAGAGATTTATTCTATATCTGGGAAAGAGATATTGCCAAACAAAAACAGCATCATGTCTTTTTAAGCTGCCGAGAATGAATATTTACCCTCTGCCCGGGCCATGCAGTGCCTTCTAAAGAAACCAACCTTATGGTTTAGCTATTGAAAAGAAAACTGAATTTGACTGCAATGTTTGTCACTGTACTGAGTGATGTCACTCAACAACCATCACGATATCTACGTGATTTATCATTACTAAAGGAAGATAATCCCTTTATGTATATTTACAAGAGTATTGCTTCTATACCTGGCCTGGGGCTGTTCACTCCTCTCTTTCATATCTTAGTAATGTTTAAAAGCGTCTGCACAGCCTTGTTTGCAACCCAGCCATTTCATCTGTAGAATAACGTGGCATCAATGAAAGTACTACGCTTAAATTAATAAAATCTAGTTACCATAAATAAAAATTCATAACAATGATCATGAAAGCATTTTATAGAAAAAGCAAACATTACAGCGGTGAAAAAGTGAATCAATCTGAGATACCAGTTCAGGACCAATCATATCGCAAATTCATTGTATTATATCAAAGATCTCTAAATATAAAGCAGAAGCATATATGTAATAGCAATATTTAAACCGTGGACGAATGGTAGACTGATAAACATGCAAGATAAATTCTGGGAAAAATCATCTAATCACAGAAATTCCTATCCTCTATGACCTTCGTCACGTGGCCAGTACATCACTAGTGGATAATTTTAAAGCGCGAAAAATCTGTGCTCATAGCAGAATGCAGAAACCATGTAAATGCTGAAGAAGCTGCAATGCCTTGTCCGTAATGTTTGGTTGTCGCTCCTTCTCAGAAGCCAACTTCTTCTAATTGAGCGAACATCACGAAATTGTATATTAAAAAGAGTTACCGTCCGAAGACACTTATTACGTAATTTCTTACTTCGAGAGATTGTCTGAGAAGCACAAAGCCGTGTTAAAAATTCACTATACATATCTGTTAATTTTATGTTAACCACATTGTCTCTGATAGATGAAGCTTGTTTTATCTCCCAAATATTTGATGGAATTAAGTATTTCCACTTATTTTCATTAAAAATGTTTTCTATTGCATATTCAGTTTGAATATATGCGATGAGGAGTTATCCTGATTGACTAATTCTTCGACCATTCGTGTGCACATTTTGAACACCCATAAAAAGTTTGTTTCATACCACTTCGGTTATATATATATATATATATATATATATATATATATATATATATATATCATACCAAAGTGCCATTAAACAAAATTTCTTAATTCATAGTTTACAAGAACCATTAAGGAAAATTCTGATAGGAAGCAAGAATTCTATATAAATCATAATATCAGAAACATCTCGCTATTCAATTGGATCTATACATCAATTATCCCCAACCTTATAGTGGAAAATTATGTGTTGAAAGTGATTTAAGTAGGAAGATGCTCCGTTTTCAAAAACAAAGAAAACATTCCTACGTAACAGTGAAAACATGAAGAACAATGGCAAATTCAGAGACAGAAAAAAAACTCACATGAAATTGAAGTGATCGAAAGTGCTTGGGACAATAGAAATGATAAAAATGTTTATATTTCTTAACTCCGACAAAACAGAAAAATGTTACGAGGCTGGAAAAATTAATAAAACTCTTCATTTTCAGGCGAATGAAAGAAAGTTGCTGCCCAAATATACATTGATTATATATATATATATATATATATATTGTAAATATATATATTCATCATCTACATACAAGTCTGTTTCGCTGTATCACAGCTCATCAGTGTTGATGGACATCTACTTGCTCCTGTCTGGGATCGAAACTCGACCGATTTAGTGTCAGTCGGAGTCGCTAATCCCTAAACGCATGGAATCAGAAAAGATAAATTTTAGCGTGTTATATAAAAGGTGTGTATACACACACCAGTCACCGAAAGAACTCAAGTTATTGCTGATGAGTAATGCATAAATCACACACACACACACACACACACACACACACACACACACACACATATATATATGTATATATATATATATATATATATATATATATATATATATGTATGTTAAGATAAAAAACAAATAGGAAACTTGTATCAATCTAACACGTTTCACTATTCCGATCATCTGTCGTATTTCGGTTCATATTTTATTCTGAACTCACATATATATATATATCATTGAAAAAATGATGTGAAACTAAATAAACTTAATAAATCGGTGCATATGCCTGACTACAAAATGACTCCTAAGCCGCTCAAGCATTGAAATGTGTCCAATATGGAAACCAGTAATAGGGAACGGTGGAAAAATAATTAGCTTCAAAGATTACAATATAGGCCCTGGTAAAAAAATTATTCGGAGACATTTGGTTTATAAGTAAAAAAAAATCCTACACTGATGTTTTCAATGACATAGAGAGCTTAGTTAAAGGGAAATAAGTACATGGCATCCAGAAGTGGCATAGAATTGAGAATTATATATTCCAGGGATTGAAATAAAGTATTCAGTTCAAAATTACGCTCACATAAAAAAGGAAGGATCGTACAACGACTGAAACATGGGCATCAAATGAATTTTTTAAATATTTAATAATTACCTATATTACAGTTTCATCAATGAAAGAAAGTGCAATGTATCAATGGAAGGCAGTAAATAATCGCCTTTTAAGGCATGAAACAACAAAAAAGAGCTGAATACATTCAGGTGAAAGTAGAGCGAAAATAAATTTACAAATTGAAGAATACGCACTAAGCTACTCATAGGTATTTATATATTGAGCAAATTGAAAAAAGTGGCCCACATAGATAATTATGGTTTATACAGGGATGATGGCCTAATGGTGGTTACAGATATAAAAAGGGCTAAGCATACAATCCGCATAAAAATCTGCATAAAATCTTTAAAGAATTAGGTTTTAGTATCACAGTTTGCGCAAAATTCGCCCAGTATCTGGATGTAGAATTCAATCTCGACGATGGCACGATTTCGCCTTATAGAAAGCCAAATCCAGTTATTAGATACGTTAACACAAAGTCGAACTATCCTAAATTAATAATCAAGCAAATTCCGAAAGGGCTACAGTGCAGAATATCAAATAAGTAATCGACGAATGAAATATTTAAAAGTAGCTTATAAAAAGCGCTAAAAGAGGAGGAGCATACAGCAAGGTTGGTGTCACTCCACGATCGCGAATCGGAAGTGGACTCCGGAGTAGGAAGTTAATCTTGTTTAAACCACTGTTTAACCAACAATTGCAAACGAAAATTGGTAAGACGTTCTTCAAAATTCTGGAGACGCATTTTCCAATTAACTGTGAAATTCCCTTCCACATGACTGCTTCCCCGACGGCTACAATCTCCAGGAGTTTAAATGTAAAGTCAATAGACACCTCCTAACAAACTAACTTGCTTCCATTCTTTCAAACACTCTTCCCACCCACCCAACTATCTATCACCCCATTTCTGACATTCCCTATATCTAAAAACTCTTCCTATATCTAACCACTCTTTCTGTTTACCTTCCCCTATGTAGCCCCAAGCGCAATAGTGGCAGTGGAATGCCTTGCTTGGGGTGAAATGATTAAAAAAAAATTCAGAGTTAGCTAAAATATTCAATACAAATAATATCATACTAAGCTACAGCTGATCCAGAAATTATTATAAGATTATATCTATTAGAAATTAGAAAGATTATAAAATCTAATAATACCAGAATATTGGATATTGAAAATGTTTTTGATTATCTATTTTTTCGAATGTTATATAATTATTCAGAATTTATCAGAATAAGTTTATTGAGCTTTATAGTTTGGAATTATATAATTTACCTTTATATCCTTATTTTTTCTTGATAAAATGTTCTATGAGGCTTTAGAATAAAAAGTTATTACACATTTAGACCTTTTCTTAACATCGTTCTGATCTTTATGCTCGCTACTCTATACGCTCAGGAGGGGTTGAATTATTCTGTTATTTTTTTTATTCGCAATATTCGTATCGATATATATGTTGCGTCATATTAAACGGCTTATAAATATAAATATTTTGCGTCATTTTTTAAAACAGGCCCACTTATAAATATATAAAAGGTCCTAAATATATAAAACGTTATTGTTTTATCAATATGGCGATATTAGTAGAGAACTTTCTAACTCAATCATTTTCCCCATATATATATATATATATATATATATATGGTTAGGTCTTGAAAACTATCACAATGCGTTTAGTAAAATCAAGGTAAGTAAAGAAGTTATTGGGTATTACCTGTTTATTATTCATTAATATTTCAAGATAAAAATCTCATCTTCAGAATGTTAGGAGAGCTTGTTTTCACGTTCGTCTATGAACCGTGCCTTTCAACGAATGGTCATTCTTTGCTGCTACTGTTGTCGTTAAATGTAGTGTGTGTGTGTGTGTGTGTGTGTGTGTATAACTGTAAGTGTGTTAGAGCATGTATGTGTGGGTGTTTATAGTATATATGTGTGTGATTGATAGTTGGCGCCGTTTTACAATCTGATAATATCTCTCTGCTTTAATTTATGGAAATATAACTACGCGTTGTCCTGACTCATACTATGACCTCTGCCAGAGCGGTAGTGGGCGTAGTTTTACGACTTGGTGTTATACATATATCTTTTAATTGGGGCGCGTTTATTGCTATATTACTTTTTTGAAATCCTGTATACATTCTCGTGTGTTCTCGTGCATGCGTGTGCGTGAGTGTGTCATGTGTGTGTGTTTATGTGCGTATACTGCTTGTATTTTATTTTTCATTTTTTTCTTCTGCGTTCATCACACACACACACACACACACACACACACACACACACACATATATATATATATATATATATACCTACATACCTTTTCTCCGTATCATGTGATCATGTGTGTGTGTGCATATATAGATAGATAGATGTGTGTGTTTCTGTTCCGGTGCATAGTGTGTGATAGTGTTAATTATTCTGCTATGTGATCTAGATTGAGCTCCTGCCTGTTTTTGATCTGTGGGTGGAGATTAGCTATTATTAAGGACCCTTTTATGCGTAAATTTCTTTGGTTTCCCTCTCTAGCTTCAATATTGACTATTATGTTTTTGTCTGTGTTTTTGCATTTTTTTAAGTGTTTGTGGAAAGATGATGCTTGTGTGTGTAAGTGTCCTCGTTTCTGATGTGTAACGGTCTGGTGGTGCTGCCGACATAAAATTGTCTGGCCCATTGTATGCTGTATACGGCATATACCTGCTGGCATATACCGGTATCAGGAATAGGGCAATTGGCCAGTGTACATGTGGTGTCGTTTCTAGTATGTTGTTTGTTATAGTTACAAAATTTTCCTATATATATATCTATATATAGTGGCTGGAATTGAGAGTCAGAACTCTGATTGCCAATTCAGAAACCTTATCCATTACACCACGCATATATCTAAGGTTACAACCCCTTGTCTTCCCGAGCGGTCATCCAACTAGGCTCGAAGTTGCTTAACTTCAGTGATCACCCGAAAACCGGTGTTTCAACCTGAAATGGCCATAAGTTTCACGAATTCTGCTCTACCAGTTTCTTTTGACGTACTTCCCACCTATGGAACTACTGACTTCTTGATTCCCTGATAAAAATCTTTAAAAATTGAAGTGTAACGTCAATCAGTAATTTCCTTTTTTTTATTCATTTCAGGCCAAGCAAGCCAGAACTGTCACTTGTGCACTGGGGGTTAAAATGAGAGGAGAGGGAAGGCGAAAAAAACAAAACAAAACAAAAAAACAATACATGTGATCTTGTAGAAACTGTAAAAGAGATGTGGGAATCAAGGTGATAGAAGATGGCAGTTGACGTTTTCATTTCAAATTGTAGCTATCAGGGAAGCAGGTATGGAGAAAAGAGTTCCATGTTTGGGAAGTGCGAGAAATTGCTAGAGTTGAATTGGCGGTTACATTTTTCTATTTTGAGAGTAAAAGTGTGGGGCCTAGTGGCCAGTCTAGTCGCACGGGTATATTCATGGGGAAGGGGTATTTGGGAATGCAGCCCTACAGAACAGAAGCCGTGAAAGTACTTGTAAAAATGACAGAGGGAAGACACATTACGTCGGTTAGAATGTGGCCGAAGTTGAGCAGCCAAATCGGAACTGATTACATTGCAGATGTTCCTTTGGATTTCGTCAAGAACCCCGATATGAACAGCATAAGCACCTGTCCAAATATGACAGCAGTATTCAATGCACGGACGAATGGTAGATTTATGTGAAAGATGGATTCTGACGAGAAAACTTTCTAGCTAGGCACAGCAACCCAATCTTCACAGCAGCAGATATAACTATTGGTTCATTGTATTAATTCCACATGAGATCAGCAGAGTAAGTGACTCCGAGGAAGTGCAGTGCATTGCTTTCAGAGAGACATAGTGTGATCCATATAAATGGAAGATAGGAAAGCCCCTCTGTGGTAGCTAAATGGGAACAACTTCATTTTGGAAGCAGTAAAATTTACGAGTCATTTCTTACCCCGATTCATCACAGATTGGAAATCCCTTCTAAGAGCAGAAGCGAGGTCTACTTTTTCAGCCCTGGCAGATTTTCATATTGAGACAGGGTAGATGGTGGTGTCATTTGCACAGATGCCAACTTAGGAACTGACTATAACAGGAAGATCCTTAATGAATATCAGGAAGAGAGTAAGACCAAGGATAGAGAGTTGAGGGACACGCACGTTCACAAGAAAGGATTTGAAAGCATACGTTCAGAATAACCATCATTTTACGATTTAACCGAAGCAAGTGGATTAAGCAATTTTCCAGTTATACCATAGCCTTGTAGCTTGCGTAAAAGTCCTCATTCTAAGCCCTATCAAACGCTTTCGAGGTATCCAGGGCAACAGCCCGGACTTAGCCGTTCTTATCAAGGGCCTGGTATCTGCATTCGGTGATGGTCGTTAGCACATCAGCAGTAGACATTGCGAAACGGGAGCCATACTGCTTGTCAGGGAATTGTTGGATGTGAAATGTTGAATCCTTTCAGAATTGATAATAGCCTCGAACACTTTGCCAAAAAACGGTAAGAGGCTGATAGTGCGATAGTCAGAAGGGTTGGAGGTCTCTCCAGAGTTTTTAAAACAGGAACTACAGAGAACTTCTAACAAGCAGGAAAGAAAAAAGAAGCAAATGAATAATTATAGAGTTTAGAGAAGAGAGGAGAGAGATCAGGGGTACATTTCTTAAAGACGATGACAAGAATTTATGGTAGTCAAGCCTAGAAATAATGTTTTCCTAGAGCCTTTCATTTTATTCCTTTTTTATTTTGTCTTCTCGTTCGCTTTCAATTTTACTCTCTGTAACGTCCTGTGTTTAAGTGGCATTATCTCATTTTATGGTATTAAATGATTATATATATATATCTATATATCAGCATGCGGTGTAGATATGAAAGAATCCAAAGGAGTATCCTGTACATACAGTGGTAGGATAACTCTTTAAGAGAGCTCTAAACATATATGAATATAAATACATATACAGCAAATGTAAGAAAAATTAAGGTAGACACGTTATTTCATGGTAAATCGGAAGAGTAGGCCTATTTCAGGCAAACCATTCTCAGCTTCCGTCTTTATTGTACAAAGGATTCGTGTAAAATCCTTTGTACAATAAAGACGGAAACTGATGATGGTTAGCCTGAAATAGGCCTACACTTCCGATTTACCATAAAATAACGTGTCTACCTTAAATTTTTCCCTACAAGTATAATGTTCTTTTTTATTCTTTTCTAGCAGGTTTCGTGACACTGCTGGAAGGATACAATTGGACGTATCTTAGCTGTGTCGTTACAGCTCACTTGATGACATAAACGCCTCCAAAACGCTTTTTTATGATTACCTTGGGCTAGGTGAAACGAAGGTCACACGGAACCAGATCAGAAGAATAGGGATGTTGTTTCAGCACGACGAGGTTCTTGTTGGTCAGGAACTGTTGGTTGTTTAGAACGTTGTCAGCAGTTCTGTTACTAAACACAATCTGACCTTCCACAACTATTGTCTGTGTAAAAAATTCAATGATTACAGAAAGCTAAGATTAGTTATATACTCCCAAGATATCATGTTAGATGATAACAGAAGCCGCGAATCCCTATTTTGTCTAGAACTAACACAGTACAATAAGTCCCCTTACTTTTTAGATAGACCTCGTATATGTTTGTGTGTAATTTTTTTTGTGTGTGTGTGTGTGAGTGAGAGAGAAAGAGAGAGAGAGAGAGAAAGAAAGATAGATAGCGAGATAGAGAGAGAAAAAGATGGCATAAGAGAGATTATAAATAAGTAGTTGTCATTTGCATTCAATTCTAAGGTTGAATGTCTATTTTAGTTAGTGGCAGGCGTCCAATACGCCATGAAATAATTCTAGAGCAGAGATTAAGACTCTTTCAGTCACACAGCTATATTTATTTCTATCTCCCTCTCTCTTTTCTTTTTTCTAAATGAAAATCGCACTGAACGTGGACGAAGAAGGATGACCATTAGCATTAGTCTTTACAATGTCGGTTTCCGCGTGTTGCTCACATTTCTTACGCTCATTCCGAGAGTACATAAGGTACAAATCAATGTTAATACCCATACAGAAATTTCCCTAGAAGTATTCAAATTGGGGACGCTACAGGTAGGACTAAATCCCGTGAGACGTAGGTAGAAATGTCTTCTCCTAGAAAGCGCACGATCTTAAAAGTTTTTCTCCTTTGTATTGACAAAGTTACATATTGACATATACCCAAAAGAAAACTACGTATACAAAGAGTAATAGAACCCAATAAAACTGTCGATCAACACAAGTGTAAACATCACAAGAGAGAAGGAAGAGAGAGGAAAAGAACAAATTTAAGGAAGAAATAAACGTTTTACAATAATATTCACCCTATCAGTCAGTTAATTGCCAGACATGATATACGATGATTCCGTCCCCATATTGTACTCGTTTCGTGTGGTACATAAATATTCATGCTTTTACATTTAGGATTTTACAAAACTCACAGAATGAAGGAAGAGACTTGAAACAATGAGTTTATCGTAGAAAGTAAGAGATAAATAATGTTTTAATCATGACGGTTAGCAAATATCCTGCATATTATGGACTGTCGAAATCGACAAATTGAAAATGTATAAAAGCGTTCATGTAGTTCAGGCTAAGACATAACCAAGCATACATAATCAGGTATCGATTTTACGAAGGACGATGATTTATTTTGGTGTCGATGAAAGAAGTATAAATGAAAAATGCTTTGATGTCGAGAAACAGAAGACACTTGCATAGACAGAGAGCTATATTTTAACGCTGAAATAAATTGTATAACTAATTTATTTCGGTTATAATATTAAGTCTTGCTTGTCATACTCGACGTGATGTTCGTTAGAAATACACTTGACTGAAATCAAACCTGCTTTTTTGACTCATTTAAAGTTCTTTATTTAGGCTGCCTGGACTATTTTATTTGTGTTACCGAGAGAGTGCCTCTTATTCAAATCCCTCTTTTTATTAGTAAATATTTTATTCTATTTTGTAGGGATAGAAAATTGAGAATTAAAATTAACCCTATTCCTCGCTTTTACAAAAATTCACAATGATGTGTGAAATCCTGTTCTTTTCCAAGTAGAAAAAGTATTGACAATGTGCTTAAAGAAAAAAGTCGAAACCAGATTTCGTAAATCGGTGCTAAACTGATTTTCTGACCAATGGGAACAAATTGCAAGCCTAAAGGGACTTAGCGATCAAGTGCGAAATTCTAAAGGACTATATAAATTGCTTGATCAGCGTCAGTCAGTCAGAAACTTAGATGGGACCAGCAAGAGACACTGCTAGAATGTAATAAAAGAAGCTTCAAATCAACTCGGACATTGCCATCTTTCTCATTCTTTCTCGCGTGCTGATTCCTTTTACTTCTTCTTCTCCATCCCAAGACTTTCCAACTGAATACATACGTACGTATATACTCTTTCAACAATTACTACTACGAACATTTTCTACAAATCTTGATACCCTTACTTTCTAAGTAAGTATTAATTTCTACGAATTCTTGTTATTCATTTTTTAAATTTCTATTTTAACATGAAAATGTATATTTTTATTCTATTCCACACAATTCCACACATTCCAACCTGCCGACAACCAACTTTCTGATTAAAACATTCTGATGATATTTCTGGATAAAGCTTGTAAGCTGTAGGTAGTTCGGTTATGTCTGACACAAGACCAAATCAAATAAACTTTAACTATCTCCCTATTGTTAGAGTTTATTTGTAAATATTTTATTCTATTTATTAGTATTCATCCATCCTGTTCATAGCGTACTAAATTATTATTTTTTTACGTTTTGTGTCAAAGACCTTTTTTTTTGCGTTTTTTTTTTTTTTTGCGTTTTCTGGCATACAGTTAAATCATTTTTGTAGTGTTTCTTCGGTCACTTTTCATTCCTTGCTTTTTTCAAATCTCTCTTAAAAGTACCGACAAATAGTTCAACGTATCTGTTTGAGGTTAGGTGATTGGTCTGGGTAGTAATATGTTTAATCGAAAACATTTTACGAAAACCTTCAAACCATAAGCAGTGAATTGCTAACCGCAATTCGAGACTATAGCATTCTGAAGATCATATCTTGTAAAAAGTTCGTGGCAAAAAATTGTAAAGCTATTTCGTAGCACAAGATAACGTGACCCGTTTACTGAACCAGCCAAATCATTGTGCAGTCTTAACGACAAAGTATTCGTCTTTGGTCAATGTTGTAATTTCGTCGTAGGGGATTTTGCTGCCAGAGAACAAACTCTGCAGGTTTTTACTACTTTTCCGTGTCTTTTATCCATTTTGGTCAGTTATACATCGCTTCTTATGATAGATTTCATCCTTGAAATTCCCGGATGTCTACTATGAAATTAATTTGATATAGGCATTTCTACTAATACTCTTTTCTTTCAGCAAACGTCTATATTCCGTTACATAGCGTATAAGCGTTCAAGTCTGGTTTGCATTCTAAAAGAACTCCGAGGTGAATAGCAGGGGCACCCGACCAGATGTGGCAGCAGTATTCAATTTTTAGTCGTCTTTTTTAATTTCTGCAGTAAAAATATCTTGTTCTGATTTTACTTTTATTTTTTCTAAGGTAACTGGTAATTCATGTAATACGTTGCATAATATTTTTTAATATTTCTACTTCACTTTTTAATGCTGCAATGGCAATGTTCCCAAAAGGTCCAGTATTTTTTGTATCATTCTTGATAACCCAAGCGTATGTAATAATTTTTGAACGGTTTGTATTTCAACCTAAAATCGTGAATTAATAATATGGTACCCAAGCGTTGTAATCTATTCTTTGTATGCGAAGGAGTTTCCTTTTTTAAACATAAATCGATAACAGAGGTCAGTTGTCAGACTGCAACCGAGAACTCTTTCCATGTATGAATTTATGAAATTTTTGCCCCTGCAAATATTATTGATAATGCATCTTCTCCGATCTGACTGTAGTTTTTTTGGCTTGTGGTAGCGATTGCGAAGCATGTCTAACGGTTTTTTGTATTGTCATAATATTTATACGATGTTAGTTGGAACATACCATAATCAATAGCATCTGAACCCAATTTGATTTCTGCTTTTGAATCGCAGTGCGCAAATGATAAGTATGACGTCAGTAATTTTTTAAATTTTTAAACGCCTTCTAACACTTATCAATCTAGTTGCTCATTTTCCTTTTTAAAACAAATTGTTCAGTGGATCTCTCAAATTCTGCTTATTGGGCACATAAATTTGATAATAGTGTGTTCCTCCTAGAAATACTTGTAACATAGCAACGTTTGTTAGGAGAGGGATATTTTTCGTTGCATTTACCCTCGACGGATTTGGCTGATTTGTTCTAAGTACTTGATTTTAGGCAAACAGTTCAAACGTTTCCTCACTGAATTTGAATTTAGTATTTTTTCAGAAACTCTTTTTACAGGGCCGATATATTGTTCCTTTGATATACTTTTATTCAATATGGTATCCATAGCTAGTTAAAATATAGCTGGATCAACATTTATACCAAAAGGATTTTGGTTGAACTTATATAATCCCCTGTGCATATTTATAGTTGTTAACTCTGAACATTATTCTTCAAACTGCACTAGCAAATACGCACCAGAAAAAATCCATCTTCAAAAAAGCTCCATGCTTTCAAGTCAACTATAATCTCCAAAAATTTAAAAGCAATGTCAATCACATATCTATTGTCGCACTGATTACTCTTCTCTCTTCGCGATCAATATTACTGATTCTGTTTTCAATTCTTCCACACTCCGTAACCACGTGTGACTTAGTAGCTTTAATGCATTCCATAGAATGAAACCGATTAAAATAAAACACACAATAAACTGGTAATTAAAACGAATAGATTTAACATTAGAACAATGTCTAAGCACAGCTAAAAAGTAAATAGCATTTCGAGAAAAATATTTAAAATCAACAGTTAAATATCTTGGTTTCTTTTCTAATTTAAGAGAAATCTGGTATTTAGTGTTTTATTACGAAGACATCCACAATACATTCATATTTACATAACTTTATTTTTCACAGATATTTTGTCGATAGATGTCAGACATTTTAACAGAACGCAGATTTGATATTCACATTGCTTTACATTTTGGGCTAAATGCAAGGGAAATGATCTAGTCAAATTTCAGTTCAATTAATATAGTTTCATGAGATAGCAAGTAAAACAATAAAAGCAATGTCGATGACTGACAGATTCACGTGTCGAAGTCTGACACCAGTATGGAAGGCCAGACGCGGATCGGTGATCGAGAAATAACATGACGGCCTATTAGAGTGGATAAAATTCTATAATAATATTGAAAGCGCACTGGATATATTCATCAGTTAGACTAAGGGACTGAAGACACGAAAAGAAAAGAAAAGACGTAGAATGACACAAGGCACCCAGGATAAGAGGTTTGTTTGTCACTTTTGTCCTTTTGGCGAAAAGGTTTATTTAGCTTGAAAACAGCCTTTGAAATATGAACATTTAATTGTTATCGACCAGCGGCAACTGAAGACAAACAATTCAAATATTGTCTTGTATATACAGTGACACGCAAAATTTTCCAACACATTACAAAAATTATTTTTTATGTATTTCTAATATAGTTTATTAATTAAACTTTTAATGCTCGTAGAACTTATATTTAGATATTCAGTCAAACAATCATTTTTTAAAAAACTCCAAAAAGTATCACAGAAAAACCGATATTTAGTAATCAAAAAGTTTGCAACACATTTTTTATTTACAACAGTTTTTTTTATAAAAGCATTAAAATTTTACTAGAATGTTCCAAATTAGAATTTTTTTAACCATGTCACCACAAACAAGACAGTTTATTGTTATTGGTGCGCAGGGGGTTTACATAGGAAGAATATTATGAGAAAGATGGTCTGGTTATAGGGGGTGTCAGGAAGTGGGTAACAGAAGGGTGAGAATATTGATGTGATGAGAGTGGAGTGGACGGAGAAAGTAACATGAGAGAGAGAGAGATAGAGAGAGAGGGAGAGGGAGAGGGAGAGAGGGAGAGGGAGAAGGAGAGAGAGGGAGAGGGAGAGATAGGGGGAGAGAGAGAGAGAGAAAGGATACAAGTCAGTGAGATAGGTGATGAATATTGACTTTACATTTAAATTCTTGGAGATTGTAGCTGTCGGGGAAGCAAGGAAACGTAAGAGAATTCCACTGGCGGGAACTACGAGAAAAGAAACTGGTTGAATAGAAGTTGCGTTTACATTTCACAGTAAAAGAATGGGACCTAGTCGTTAATCTAGTGGCTCGAGTAAATTCATACATAGGGGGCTTTAGTGAGCTAAGTTCATCGGAGCAGATGTCGTGAAAGTATTTGTAGAAGAGACACAGGAAATCCACATTACGCCGGTGTTCATTTTATGATTACTTCTAAAAATGAGTAAAGGTATTGCGTCAATGTTTTTCTGTTAACCGTTCTTCAAACATTAACAAAATGGCGGAAAACAAAATAATTTATCACGATCTCCGTAAACGTATTGTTGACCTTCATATAAATAGACTTGGTTATAGAAAGATATCTAGTTAGTTAAATGTGCCATTGAGTTAAGTTGGAAGGGTAGTTCATCACTGGAAGACGTATCATTACATTCGTTTCCAAAAAACTTCAGTCGTCCAAATCAACTACTTATATCGAATATTCTACGAACACAATAAGAGGACGCCTTACATGTAAGGCGTCCTCTTATTTTGTTCGTCAAACAAAATTCTGTTCAAAAGAATTGTTAACACAGTTTACAAGAAACTCTCAGGGAAATTCTAGCCGATGACACAAACATCCTTTATAAATCACATAACCATCGACATCTTACTATTAGAAAAGCCCTTTTGATTAACGAAACGAAATAGATTGCTATCAATATAACACTGTTCAGTAGTGGAGATGGCATGTTAAATGTTTTCTAAAAATAATAGTGGACCACATCACACTCGAGACACGCATGACACGTGGCTGTTGAAAACGGTCACTCTTTAACAAGAATCTTCAACCAGTAAAACAACTATCCAGTATAACACACAGAGAATATGCATCTTCTATGTGACGAAGGCGATCATGGCTTTCCATGTCCCCCTATTGTTGGTGGCTCTTAGCACGCTTTTTCCTGTCACATCACGCAACCCCACTTCTGTCATCCACCTGCTCAGTCCCTTCAAATATGTTATCCACTGCTTTCCCCTGTCTCTTTTCCCCGCTATCTCGCTTGTGAGTATCAGGTTCTCCAAGCCCTCTTACCTCCTTGCAAGTCCAAGAAACTTTAGCTGCCTTTTCTTGATTCTCACTATTAAATTTTTTCGTTGCCATCCTTTCCAAAACATCATCATTGCTGACATGCTCGATCCATGATATCCGCTGCATCTTTCTGTAGCATAACAATTCTGTTGCCTCAAGTTTTTCCATCATCTTTGATCTTATTGTCTAGCATTCACTGCCATAGTGATTCAGTTCTGTCTCTTAAGACTCTGCTCAGCTTCTGGAACGCGTCTTTTTGCCATGCCAATTTGCCTTCAGATCTGTGTCTCACTTTCCGTCTTCTGTTAAAACACTTCCCAGATATTTGAATTTTTGTACCTGCTTGATTTTATTATCCCTACTTTTATTTTGCATTTTGGGCTGTTTTTTTTTGCTGATGACCATGCATTCGGTTTTCTTGCAATTTATTTGTAGTTCCTTCTTGTCACTGTCTTCAGCTACCTTCTGTAGGAGGTCTTGTAGTTTCCCTTCTGTGTCTTCTGATACCGAATACAAAAGTATCATTTAAGAAAGCAGTGTCATCAACGAAACAATATCGATATTTAAAAAAAATTGGGCGAAAAGAATTAAATATTTTATACAATACATGTTGGCAGATCTAACCTCAAGCAACGATGCTGAAATACTTCTTCCAAATATACTGACGAGAATTGTCAGCAGAGAGCTATTTAGACGCGAGACTTAGATCCTTACTACAGAATTCAGTAAAACTAAGTCCATCCAAACGACATTATTTTTTATGATTAGGTTATCTTTAGTCAAGTGAATGAACATATAATTGTGCCCTTAATGATTTGAATTAACCCGTAAAATATTTTTTCTCTCTCGCTTAACACAAATAGGTGGCGAATTCAAATTTCACAGAAAAGAATTTAGTAGAGTTCGTGTATATTCATAGGGCAACGCAGAAGTCGGTAAATTCTAATTCACCTTATAGACACGTTGGCAGTAAATAAACCTTACTAGGGAAAAAGATGAAGGTTTTGTTATACAGGGTGTCCCCAAAAATATATATACATATTGGCTGTCATTATTGTGTTCAGGGGTTGAATCTGCAAAATAAACACAAGAAGTTTAATTATTGGCTATTTACAATTATTTGAAATATAATCAAAATGCAATTAAAAAAACAAACAAACAAACAAACAGTAAAATGATACTTGTAAATATTTTTATATTTTTGGAATAATAAACCTTAAGTTTACAATTATTTAAAATATGTATACATTTTTTTTTACATCCTCTATATGCCGGTAAAACCAACCCAGTGTGTGAGACCTTTAAACTCGACAAACAATCCAAAGACAAATTTAAATGTACAGGTTATCTGAAAAAAGACAGCAGAATCAAAGCAAAAAATCCATAATAAAAATATGCTGTGGAATTCTTCATTTCATAAAGGACTATCCATTTTAATCCAATGAAATAGTTTAAATATCGAAAAGCAGGTCACAAACGAATCTAATGCAAAAAGCAAAAGAATTACTGAAATTAACTTTTTGAAAGTAGTTCTACTAGCTAAACATCTGTAAACTTCAAATAATAGAAAATTTGTGACAGTAAAAATTAACGCTACGATGAGATTTCAATTAGACTATGTCATCGCCATTGCAGTTATTGATGAACAAACTTAGAAATAATTGGTAATCCTAACTTGAAAAAACAAAACAAAAAAAACAAAAAAAGAACGAGAAAGTTGCAAGGGGATTATCAAGTAAGAAATTAGATTATCTTGGAAAGATTAAGTATAACATTGCTTTTGTGGATAAAAGTAAAAGAAAATACAGATGTTTACTTATTAAAAAATTAACTTGAATTTACTAGGCGTAGGATTGGCTAGAATTATTTGAACTACTGAATTGGCTGACTAATTAATGTTTTAGAACAATTAATTGTTAGCCAGAGAAAAATACTACAGCTAAAGAAAACCTAATTTATTTTAAAAAATATGTTCACGAGTATTTTTTAGAAGTTGAGAGAATGTATAAAATAAATGGGCTTTTATCAAGATAAACGAAAATGTTATACCAGTTTTTAAAGCTGAAAGAAGTATACACTTGCAACGTTAGAGTCAATAGATCAAATTTGATAGTTATTAAAAAAGATTATTTAGAATAGACCACGCCAGTGTTTTATATTAGAAAGAAAAATAAAACTCGTTTATGTGCAGATGTTTCGAGTGAGTTAAATGACAGCCTCCACCCACATGTATATATCACCTACGTTGGTGTATTTGCCAAATTAAATGGTGGTATTTTTTTTTTTGAGAATAGCGAGAATGAAGCCCCTGATGAGAAGCTACGTTTATTGGCCAAATTTGGACAAAGAGATTCAAAATACCGTTAGAGAATATAATGTTTGTAATACAGCAGCAAAACTGACCCAAAAATTATCAGGCATGGCCCAGCACTGATAACCCGTGGGCATGATTACATATTGATTACGCTAGGCTACTAAGCGGGTCGTACAGTTTCACAAAATAGCCCAAAATATTAAAGTGTAAACGGCCGACTATCACAGTAACAAATTCTTACGAGAAGTTTTGCAAGGTTTGGACTACCTAGCATTTTGGTAATGAGATACAATTTATTTCTAGTGTTTAAAAATTTCTGCAAAAATAATGCGTTTGTACTTATGACAACACTGATTTGTCATTCAATGTAAAATAATCAAAGTCAAATGTGTGTTGACACCTTTAAAAGGCATTAAGAAAAACTAAAGGTTGGAAGCTGAAGAAACGGCATTAGAATGTTTTTTAGCGTACATCGAATGGCGTCAATACAAACGTCACCTGCAGATCTTATGTTTTCTAGGAAAGTTAGATCCATCTTTGAAAAATTACTACCAGTAAAGTCGGCAGTTTGAAGCTACAGATAATTGAATATCGGGAATAATGTCTTCTTTATAAGTTTGAATCCCGGATGGGAAGATTTGCAGGAACCAAATTATTTGACGGATTGGTACTATGATGTAGATTATCGAAAGTGGACGATTTCAGTACAGAAGACAAATAAATCAATTCAGGTCTAGATATGCACAGAATAAGCAACCAGCACAATTTAATTTACTGATGGACATACTTTACGATAAATCTGAAGTACCTATTCCTAAAACTAATACAACGCCAGGGTAAGCGAAAATGTAATGTAACTGAAATGACTGAACGGGGGACACTTGTCAGAAAAAAAGTATCGACAAAAGAAAGTGCATATCTGAAGAGAGGGATGTTTGTGGAAATAAACACATCTCTCAAAAAAATATGACCCCTTCAAATAGCATATATACTAACACCGAGAATCGTCAGCAAAGATTGAAGGTTTGCCGGTTCGGTCAGACTTCTTATATTCGGGTTGAGAGGATCCCAGCCGAGTCTATGCTTTCATTCAGGCTAGTGTGGGGCATATAAACAAGAACCCGACACCGCGTATGCGTGATCTACGAGCAATTTTTACCTTAGCGTACAAGATGGGAATACCTCTATTATTAAATTGTATTAAATTTTTATCATAAAATATTCTGCAGCGATCAGAAAGGAAATAATCGTTCGGTATATGGTCAAGTGAAAATGGTGGGTCTGGTAGAATAGAACATTTGAGCGCTAAAATTATTTTGCTGTATGCAGCCTTATATTTTTATAGAGGAGAACAAGTTTTTAATTTTTTTTTTTACAAAACATTTAAGAACAGGGGTCAGCTACTGAGTGACTGCATTAACATAAAGTCAGTCAGTTAAGTACCATACTGACTGGGCAGAAGATTATCCCGCAGTAGGTTGCCATTGCTTTCTGCGGTAGACTGGTTGCCGACCAAGGCTATAGAACCCAATCTGTCCTGTTATTTAACCCATAACTAGAAGGAATAGACGGATCAATACCTTTCCCAAGGGTATTTGCGTGTAAAAAGAGACAGCATTATAATCTGAGTAAAACGATTACGATCAGTCATAATTATAGTAAACATGTAATTAGATCAATTGAAGATGTGTTTTTATCGATTTTTATTGCAACATTTCTCTACATCCTTTTTCATTCATGGGTAAAAATAGCCAATAACAGAGCGTATGAAAAAATAAATGTGAACGCTTTGTATCTTAGTGGCATTATCACCTTGGTTGGTATGAAATAATAAATATATATGGAGGAATGGTAGACTTTGAAAAAAACAGTAGCTACACACGCATCATTCATTTACTAATGAATTTGAACACTCTTGTCTATTGTCATGTGTTTACATTGTATATAACACGCTAAAGTCTGACGTCCTCCGCCGGTAGCTCAGAGGTAGAATAGCCGACTGATGTCAATTCGATCGGGTTTCAATCCTGGCTAGAAGCAATCGGATGTCGGATGTCGCACAGCAAAACAGATCTGTCTGAATATATATATATATATATATGTATTACACTGCTTATATACAACACGTTAAAATTTCTCTTCTCTGGTTCATAGGGGGGTAGCGACTCTGTCGAGTTTCGATCCCGACCAGATGCAAGTAAAAGTGTCTAACCACGATGATAAGCTGTGATACAGCGAAATAGACTAATGTATATAATGGGGAAATTTTATAAACGAGTGGTAAAAAGGTTTTGTGACGCGTTTGGCTATTTAGAAGATCATCGGGCGAAATTTGTTATATTGGTGCGACTACATGCGTAAAACTTGAAGCAGCGGAAATGTGGTTCTACAGAAGGATGATGCGGATATTGTGGACTGAGCATGCAAGCAACTATGAGGTGTTGGAAAGAATGGCAACAAAAAGGAAATTAATACTGAGCATCAGGAAGAGACAACTGAAGGTCCTGGGACATGCAGTGAGAAAGGAGGGCTTGGAGAACCTGATACTGACAGGCCAGATAGAAGTAAAAGAGATAGAGGAAGGCAGCAGATTACATATTTGCAGGGCCTGATCAGGTAGATGACGGAAGGAGGGTTGCGTGGTGTAACAGAAGCCACAAGGAATAGGGAGACGTGGAGAACCATGATCGCCTACGTTCTGAAGGGACAGGGCACATAGAAGAAGAAGACATACGAGGAAATTTTGCCCTAGATAGGGGATACTTGGAAATTTAAATTTAAATTGATTATGTTTTTAATCTAGCCGATTTCCTTTCGATTCTTTTTGTTTATGCCATCTTTGTTATTGAATACTCTGGACAATCATCGGGCAAATTTATTGCGTTTTTTTCTAGCAATTAAAGCAATTTCTAGACATTTTCGTATTTCAATTCTAGTTACATTTTTCAAAATTGTTGTCAGTCTTATTATGGAGAACAATTAATGCATTTAATGTGTTGTATTAAAAAAAGATCTCTTTTGTGTGCATAGAATCTTTTATTTAATTTTTTTGGCATTATGTTGATAAATAATTTTTTAACCGATTTCAATTACATTCTTTATTTTTTGTCTTACCTTCACTTCTCTTCATGGTGATAAATTTACTGAGCATGACCTTGCGATCAAGGCGCTCTCTAAACATTTTTCTAGTTATTGATATATACAAATAAATACAGGTATCATATATATATATATATATATATATATATTGTTTTTTATCATTTCACCCCAAGCAAGGCCACTGCCACTATTGCGCATGGGGCTACATAGGGGAAGGTAAAGATGAGGAGTGGTTAGGTGTAAGAAATATCAGAAGGAAGGTGATAGATGGGTAAGGATACCGAGGATGAGGATTGGGCAGATGGCAAGAGTGGTTGAAAGAATGGGAGCTAGTTTGTGTGTTAGGAGGTGTCTATTGACCTTACATTTAAACTCTTGGAGATTGTAGCCGTCGGGGAAGCAATCATGTGGAAAGGAAAAAAGAAACTGTTGGAGTAGAAGTTGCGGTTTCATTTTATCGGTTTCACTGTAAAATGGTGGGATCTAGTTGCTAATCTAGTTTCTCGTGCAAATTCGTATCTAGGGGGCAGTAGTGATCTAAGTTCATTGGAGCAGAAGCCGTGAAAGTATTTATAGAAGAGACACAGGGAAGCCACGTCGCGACGGTGAGAGAGAGACTGCAGGCGGTCTGCCAAGTTGGTATCGATCACGTTACAGACCCTCCGCTGTACCTTATATATATATATATATATATATATATATATGAGAGTGTATCAAAAATAATATATATATATATATATATATAAATAATATATATGTATATATATATATTATTTATATATATATATATATTATTTATATATATATATATATATATATATATATATATATATATATATATATATATATATATATATATATGTATAATATATATATATATAAATAATATATATATATATATAAATAATATATATATATATATATATATATATATACATATAAGAGTGTATCAAAAATAATATATATATATAAGAGTGTATCAAAAATAATATATATATATAAGAGTGTATCAAAAATAATTTTTCAAACTTTTGGCAAGGGCTCCTCACAAAACAAGGTTAAAGTCTATATAAACAAATGTTTGAAAATAATTCGTTTTTTTTTTGGTTAATAAATTTAAAGAGAGCTTGCGGTAGATGGCGCGGTGTTATAATTTCGACTAGCTTACATCTGTCATTCGTGTACATTTGTGGCTAGTCTTTAAAGCATAATATTTGTAGTAGTGAGTTAACTGAGAAGTGTACCGTTAAATAATAATAGGATATTTATACCGTGAGTAGGAAGTCAGGCGAATGAAAATGGACGGTGGGCCTGCACAGCTGTATCAGATTACGTTTTCAGACTGAAGGATGCCGAGTCATTCAACTTCGCTACAGTTTATAAAATTATATATATATATATATACTACCGGCCATAATTATTAGGCCACCCCAATTTTTTAAAGAATTGATGCATGTCATACTATTTTTAGTATTGCTAAGTGGATTCTAAATGTAAATAGAATGGTTCTTTTTTAATACTGCACAATAATGTGTTTGCAAATAGCTCCAATGTTCCCAATAGATAGAGCGTATAAAAATATAAACTTGGCCACGTTGTATTTTAGCGGCATTATCACCTAGCTTGGTGGGAAATTATTACTCTATATATGCTTTGATTGTTTCATTACTTTGTTTTTGATAATAATAAAATTAGACCAGTACACAGTTGTATTAAAAAGTGTTCAATATTATTATATTGTAGAACTTTTAAATATTCCTCATTTGTAAACGGATTATTACCTTCATTCTTCATTTGTAAACGAGTAATAACTCGTTTACAAGTGAAGAATATATATATATATATATATATATATATATCCGCAGACAATCCTGTTTTGCTCCATCACAGCTCATCAGTAGGGTTAAATATTCGATTACTTCTAGCTTGGAGTGAAACCCAACCGAATTGATTTCAGTCGGCGAGTCTAACTCTAAGCAATGAGCTCTTAGTGGAGAAAAGCAGATTTTTTTGTGAGTTTATGCAAATTGTGAACACACGCCAGTATCCGAGAGTGTTCAAATCCATTACTGAATTAACGATGCGTAAATAGCGGTGAGTAGCTACTGTTTTTTAAAGTCTACTAGTTCTCCATAGAACTTAATCGGCGACTGAATGAAAAGAATTTTTGCATGGCATTTCTATGTATGATTAGCTGTATATACTCAAAAAATTCACCCTTTTTAAGCACATTGTCACGGGTGATAAGAATGGATCATTTACAGCAATTTTTAGTGAAAAAGAGCCTCGGGGAAGCGACATAATTCAACTTTAGTCGCCCAAAATGCAGGTCTTCATCCTAAGAAAGTCATGTTGTGTTGTGGTGGGACTAGAGAGGAATCCTATGCTATAAAGTTCTGACAAGTATTATTCTGAAAATTACTACTCACAACTGAACAAGTTAATGGTGATGGTGGGAGTAATTTAAGAAAAATCGCCTAGAATTGGCGAGCTGGAAGCGTGCTATTTTTCATCAGGATAATGCCAGATATTTGGCGATCCGTCAAAATTGTGACAGCTAATCTAGGATGTCCTATTCCACCTTATATATTCACCAGACATTGCTCTTTCGAATTTTCATTTATTCAGGTCATTGTAAAATAGTCTAAATGGTAAAAATTTTAATTCTTTGGATAACATGAAAAACGTCATTATGAGTTCTTTACTGAGAAACCGCCGAAATTCTGGGAAGACACAATCTTTAAGTTAAATAATAAAATGGAGAAAGTTTATGCTTCAAAATGGTTCATATATAGTTGAAAAATATTTAATGGCATAATTTTGGCATGAGTTTTAATTACCTTTAAAAATCGGCACGGCCTTTACAGACAACTCCATATATATATATATATATATATATATATATATATATATACAGGCTTGTATGTGGATGACTTATATATATTAGTCATCCACATACAAGCCTGTTTGCTGTATCACAGCTCATCAATGTGGCTAGACACATCCACTTGCTTCTGGCTGGGATCGAAACGCGACCGATTAGGTGGCAGTCGGAGTCGCTACTCACGAAGCAATAGGCGCATGGAATCATAGAACGGGAATTTTAACATGCTGTTTATAAGCCGTGTATATACACACCTGTAACCGAAAGTACTCTTCATTTCTGAAGATTCACGCATATATCGCAGAAGTGGAAATTGTTTTTAAAAGTTTCTTCTCTAGAGAGCTCAATCGTAATGAGAGCATAATATATTAGTACAGATCTGTCTGCGGATGACTATTTACGCTCTCACACTCTGACTGAGCACTCTGGAAGAATGGTAGACTTTGAAAAACAGTAGCTACTCTAGCATCTACGCATCGTTCATTCAGCAATGAATTAGAACACTCTCAGCCACTGGGCGGGTATAATGATAATATACACGCTAAAAAGTCTCCCTCCTTCCACCGAGCGCCCATGGCTCAGAGGTAGAACGCTGATTGACGCCAATTCGGTCGGGTTTCAATCCTGGGTTAACAAGCAATCGGAGTCGAACCGTACTGATGAGCTGTGATACAGCGAATCACATCTGTCTGCGGATGACTATTTACGCTCTCACACCCTGTCTGCGGATGCCTATACATATTCATATATATATATATATATATATATATATATATATATATATATATATATATTAATATATATATATATATATATAGGCAGAAAGAGAAAGAGATAAAGATGGAGACAATTCTTCAGAAACTTAGATAAAGGGATACATACATAGATAGTTTGTAGTTAGGTAGAAGATTGTAACGATCAATGTTTTCGTAGATAAGCTACATGTAGTAGAATATTTTGGGGAATTAACGATAAATTGACGCTAACTTTTTACTGCATTTTTCACCATCTTTCGATTTTTTTTCAGCTGTTAATGTTGTTTCTTGTATTCATATTTCGTAGAGTGAAAGGCTTCGTTATCGTTGAATACTTGCCATCAGTATTGTATCTACATTTCTTATTTCTCACATTCTGCATATTACTTTTGACCTTTCGCCACCATTAAACGCCGTCGCACTGTGAATGGTGAAGTGTTCTATCCATTCATACGGTGGATGTCGATTTGTAGGTGATCGCCAATCATTACATTTGATAGCAAGTCCCGACTCATCAACAAGGGCACGCAATTGCTACCTTGCCCCCCTCACATTTCGAATCCATTTAGAAGACTTGCTCATATACACGGATCAACACGAAGTCTGTGAATGAAATTAAATTTATAAATATCGAAAAATACGCCTTTAGTACACGTGAACACCAAGAAAGAAACAGGCATAGTTCATGAACATAATACATATACGTGTGCAAAAAACAACCCTGAGCACACGTACTCACATACACTGAAATACACACGAGCATATATATATACAGACACACATGCACACTTTTTCTCTCTCAAACTCGCACAAAGACATGCTCACGTACAAAAGCGCCTATAAAATATGCTTATATTTTCCATTTGAGCATGTAAAATCATATCTATCTATAGAAACATTTTGAAAATATTCATAAAATCTTCTGATGAAGCTTAAATAAAAGCGAAACGTTAAATTTTAATCTATTGCTATTTGTTTATTACTCTTTCATTCTAATGCATTTAATGTATATTGTATTTAAATTCTCTCTCGCTCCATATATATATATATATATATATATATATATATATATATATATATATTCATCCGCAGACACAGCTCATCAGTACGGTTAGACAGCCGATTATTTTTACCTAGGTTTTAAACCCAACCGAATTGGCGTCAGTCGGCGATTCTATCTTTGAGTTATGGGCGCTCGGTGGAAGGAGACAGACTTTTAGTGTGTATATTATCATTATACACGCCCAATAGCTGAGAGTGTTCTAATTCATTGTTGAATGAACGATGCGGAGATGATATATATATATATATATATATCTTTTTTCTTTCTTTCTTTCTCCCGCAAATATTCCTATTAAGGATTATGAATTTTGATTTTGATTTTGATGTTTCATCTGATTTCATCTCCATACATTTTTAAGTTTTAATTTTCAAAATTTACTTTTAAAATCTTCATCTTAAATTTTCATCTACATGTAGTCTTAATGTATCTAAATTTTAATTCTTTTTATTAAAAAGCTGTAACATATTATAAGATTTAACTACCATCAACATCGAGTGAACTAAATTAAAATTACTAATTAAAATCTATTAAATTGTCACTTTGTAATATGCATCTAGTGATTGCATAATGCATGAATCTCCGTGTGGTGACATCAACGTACGACAAGATGTTTATTATATAATTGGTCTGTTCACACTACAATGCTTTATTAGCACCTGAATAAAATTATACATTTATGCATCCCCATAGGTATGTTTATTAATTCCGGTAACTATATATATATATATATATATATATATATATTCAAAATAATACCTAAACTGACTCTGTAAGTATCTAAATCCTAAAATTCTACAAAGGTAAATTGGTTCCGTTTGGTTTTTTTTTCTTTACTGCGGAGTATTGTATGTCTTGTCTTTATTCTGCGGATTTCTTTCCCCCCCCCTCTTATCCAACGCCTTAGTGCGACGGATGTTAACGGAATTAGATTCTGTCGGTTATTCGTTTTTCTTAAAGATTGCCTTTGCCCTGACGAGCCGTTGTGTGAAACCGCGGTAGGTTTTGGCTATCTTGTGATTCTTTATGTATATATATATATATATATATTGAAAAGAATAAGTAAAGAACAGGTAGGAACACTGTCCTTAACATGTTTCACATTAATAAGCTTCTTCAAGTGACTTGTTAAGACAAATTATTTGAAACTTTTTACCTTTTTTAAAAATAGAAAGAGATTATATGTTGATTGAGGTTTGGTTTCATTGGTCAGACACGCATCACAGATAATAAAGCAATAGATTATCCTTTTTAAATGTAGAACAACTTATGCTTGTTTATGTATGTATACCACATGTAATAAAAGCAATAGATGCTTATTTTAAATGTATGTGTATGTATGCAGAAACAATGCATGTGTACAAGCGTAGTAACATTTATAGATATGCTCTTATAACGTTAGTATGTGTAAAAAAGGATATATATATATATATATATATATATATATATATATATATATATATATATAATACCTAGAGAGCCAGACACCTACCTAAATTTCTCCTAAACGGATCGTCAAGGAAAGCTGGATAACAAGGAAAGAAACAGACGACAAATATAAAAGAAATTCAATCAACCCACGTGAAAAAGAGAAAGGACACCAAACACAAATAGGGGAGAACTTTATTAAGAAAAGAAATTTCATATATATTAAATTTTTAAACAGATTTGTGATTGCTCGTGTCTGGGTTTTTTCTTTGGGTTACGTGCTAACTCGGTCTTTTGACTGATGTTCATGTACTTAGCTCTTTCCTTTTAAAAAACATTTTTCCCTTCTTCGTATATACGTGGAAGGTTTTTCGGCACGAGTATAGTTATTATCTCTATAATATATATATATATATATATATATATATATATATATATATATATAGATAGATAGATAGATATATATATATATAGATAGATAGATAGATAGATAGATAACTTTTTATGTATCATTGTACGAAAATGAATGGTAGAAAACGGGGCAATTGAAAAGTAACTTCCGGTTTTATGTATGAATGCCTAACCAGCAGTTCTGCAATTTTTTCTTTGGGGTTTGTTAAAGAGGCAAGTGTACTAAATCAAGACTTAAGAAAGAAATCATGTATTCCATACCACAACAGTTTCTGGTGAAATCAGTTGACGCAATTTCTGGACGGCTTGGAAAATTGTAGCAAATTATTTACCCATATTGAACTTTAAGTAAAAACTCATGCTAAACGCTTTCCTCTCATACCTATTTCTTGTAAAAATTTTAGTTAAAAAATAAATTACAAATATTTTAAAATGAGGTGTTACTTTATAATCAATCTTTTAAAAATGTCTGATTCGATTCGTCTTTTAGGATTTTATCAAACCAATGTGATGTTTACACTTGCGTAATAAGGAGAGAGGACACATTTAAATTAAACTTTTTATTTGTGTGTGGGTTTATAGTTGAAGTAATTTCATTTAATGTTTTTCTTTTTGCTTATATTTCCATTATTTTGTTGTTTAGTATTCCACACCGCCTTATCTGCCAAAAATGTCGAATGTTTTTAAGAACCATGGAGCAAAATGACTGCGGAAGATCAATCGATCAAAGCATTTCTATAGACTTTTGTCTTAGAAAGTGCGTTTTTTTAAATTGAAATAGAATGTTTTAAATTCAAAATTATGAACAGACTCAGTATATATTTCAACTAAATTTTATTTCTTGAACTTTTTATCCTGAAGTCATATCTATCTATCTATCTATCTATCTATCTATCTATCTATCTATCTCTGCGTGTGTGTGTGTGTGTGAATATGCCTCGAAAGCGATGCATAAATGGTTGCATAAATTATACAAAAAAGAAAATCACACTGTTATCTTATTTTAAGAGGTATATTTACCAAAATTACGCAAGATATCTTGAAATACCAAAGAGGTAATGTATTAAAAAGTCGTCATTGGCTTCAAATCACAGACAACTTTAGAATCACCTGCATCTCTTCCAGATAGTCTCCTTGTTTAAGTTAGTGAATGTTATCATAATCCTAGCCTTCAGTTCATCATTCAAGAGGAAAAGGCTAGATGCTGGTGGGGATAGAGTCAGGGAGCGGGACACCAGCGCGCGAATAAAGGCGTTCCCACTCCCTTGACAAACTTTAAGGGCGGCGCCTCCGCCCCAAGTACATCATTTAAAGATCTGCAAAAGAAGCATGATCTTGAGTTAAAAAGAAGCCGAAATAATTAAACAGCTGAAAGCGAAATTAAATGTTTAAAATCCACTAAATCCCAACCCCAATTAAGGTAATTCTCAAATCATACTGGAACCATTATCCATTCCCTCCTCATCCTACAAGTATATACCACTTAGCCGAAAACCTATTCCCTATAGAAAAAAGACCCTTTATACTCTAAGTTCTGCACAAAAAAAAGAAAGAAAAACAACAAAAACAAAAGTAAAAGAGAAATACTTTTGACTACAAAAAATAAAAAAGAAATAACATTCAAAGTGTCATACAAATTAAGAAAGGGCGTCTGCTGTCCTCACTTATAAATGTATAGAGAACATGATTTGGAAGATCATCATCAATTTCCCCAGGCAAAAAGAGTGCTCAAAGTCATCAAAGCAGAAAATAAACAAACTGAAATAATTTTGTGCAGGAAAGGGAGTGCCCTGTTACTGTTCATTAAGAATGAGGTGGTCAATGAGACAGACCGTTGGTGTCATTTTCTGAACATATTCTAACCCAATTACTAACCTTAATCAGACTGAATGTTTTAATGTTTTTATATATAAACATTATATATATATATATATATATATATATATATATGTAATGTTTATTTCGAATTTATGACATTAAAATGTTATAATATTACTACTAAATAAGCTATTTTGTTGCGACACTACTTGTGTCATATCAGCTGATGAGATTCATTTCAAGTTCAAGGGTTTTTAAACTAGGAAAAACATATTGTTACATATACAGTTTGAACGGACCAAAATAATGTAATTTGTAATTTGAAGAATATGAGAACAGACTCTAAAACAATTTATTAGGGCATCATTATTAATATTTAGTTAAAATAGAGATCAGCATTATTAGTCGACGGTTATATTCATTTTACTTTATTTTTATCGCGAATTTTAATTTCTAAATTTAACAAAGCATTAGATTCAGATTATTATAAAATTATTTAGATATTAAACAAGGAAAAGATATGAATGTACACATATACAAATTTATAGACATCACATATTGATAAATAGACGAGTATATACACATACAAATATACATTGGTAATCAGACACATGTACAGAGGAATATATATATATATATATATATATATATATATATGTCCTGTTCGTAAACGTTGAGGGTAATCCAACAAGATTAACTTAATATAATATATAATATTAAGTTTCATATCTACATAGAGAGCTACGTGTTGAGTTTTCTTCATATATATATATATATATATATATATATATATATATATACGCAAATTTAAACTTTTATTTTTATTGACGTGTCGATTTATTTAAATTTTAAAGACAGATTTAGCAAACGCCAGTAAAGGCTTCAGTATTGGATACATGTAAGAGCGAATTCGTATGATGGCAAGTAACTTCAATGAACGATGTCAAGACAGACAGTCATATTTCAGTGCATGAACAAATAAACATAATGCAAAGACAAAGGCTTAATCAAAAACCTACCCGACTAAAACCTTCACAGACCATCACATACAAAATACCACTTCTGGTATATATATATATGAAAATATCGTTCATTCAAGTCTCTTTCCATCATACGAATTCGCTCTTACATTTATCCAATATTGTAACCATATACTACGCGGAATCCTACCTGGTGCTAACACATCGCCCTGGCACTCCGTCTACGTTGATGACATTTCGGTTCTTGTGTCAAGCAAGATTGAGATTGTCGAAGTCAGCAAAGAGATTAGAGGGTATGAGACGATTACATGAGCCAAGATCAACCGTAGTAAATCTTTTGATTTGCGTTTAGGTAGTTTCTCTTCTTGGACTGTTCCTCTTGACGGACGGGCGTGTCAAGTTACTCGGTGTTTTGTTCGATCCCCATCACTTAATGGAAATAAGTTACTCAGTGGTGCGAGAGAAGGTTGAGGGTCCCGTTTATCTTTGGT
Source organism: Ascarosepion bandense (assembly GCA_037127315.1). Lineage (NCBI taxonomy): Eukaryota > Metazoa > Mollusca > Cephalopoda > Sepiida > Sepiidae > Ascarosepion > Ascarosepion bandense. The sequence goes on along the minus strand of JBBBDQ010001657.1, from coordinate 86,906 downwards.
TCATCTTACAGAGGAAGACCTAATTATGCGTTTTGCTTATCTACATAATGTTCCTTTGTTGATACTTCGTATGCCATACTAACGCAATTAATTAGGGTCATGTTCTCCTTCTTCTCGGGAGAAAAGATTCTAAAGTTGTGTAGGGGGGTTGTAAACGTCCTGATAACGGTCATATCACGTTGAATACACCGGTTCCCGCTCGATCACCGAAGTTAAGCAACGTTGAGCCTGGTCAGTACTTACGTGGGTGACCACTTGGGAATACCAGGTGCTGTTAGCGTTCACGGATGTGCGTTGTGGTGCGGTGGATGTCGGCTTGGAGGGGGAAATCGGTGAGCCGAGTTCCAATTTCAGTCGAGCACACTGCACTCACTTGCGCACTAGTACCCTTGGGAAAGGTATTAATCCGTCCGTTCCCTCCAGTTATGGGTTAAATAACGGGGTAGGACTTGGGACCCTGCCCTTAAACAAATCCCAATGAGACTTGCTCCGTCAGGGAGGAAGCCCGCTCAACCCGACTAGGGTGAATGCGGCATACATACATACATACATTGTAAACGTCCGCTTCCGTCAAAAACACCTGACAAATAGAAACTGACAGTAACTGATAATCGTCGCGGTTTCCTTTCACGTTACCCTACCCTGATGTATTTTCTACTACGGTCATACAAGCATTTTGCTCAGTTTTTGGCATATATTTATTCTGACAGATGGGATTCATTTATATCTCAACGCGTACGGCGATTCATATAAGTGCATGAATAAACAACACTACGTGGTACAATGGAATAATATGAAATACTGGTTAACTAGCATCTGCTTATAAAGGGTAGCTTTAGAGTATTGGGAACTATTACTCCCCGAGGCCCTGTTGATCCAAAATGCAGGTTCTGTGATAAATACCAAGAAACAATAGACCATCTCATCACGGGATGTTCTGTACTTGCCCCAAATGAATATAAAAATCGTCACGATAGAGTGGAGCAATATTTACACTAGACAATGAGTAAAAACTATGGAAAATATGTAAAGAAACATTGGTATGAACATCACACAGCACTGGTTGCAGAAATAGAAGATGTCACTATTCCATTGGATTACACCATCTACACAGATAGAAAAACTGAATCAAATAAGCCGGAAAGTACTGTTAAAAATAAAAAAAAAAGTTGTATATTATTTGATATGATTTGTTCAGCGGATTGTACCATAGCAACCAAGAAATTCAAAAAACTGTCAAAATATAAAGACCTGGAAACAGAAATAGAAAAATGTGGAAATTGAAAACAAGAATCGTGCCAGTGATAGTAGGTGCACTTGGAATGATAAAAAAAAATAGCAAAACACAGGTACACGTCCGCACGCCTGCTCACGCAAAAACGCTCTCAAACACATACACCATGAAGAAACAAAAATACTAGCACTGATAATAAGTAGATATACAATAGAGAAGTCGAGAATTATTTCTACCAAGCCCTTGAGTCTAGATACTGATGACAACATCAATCAGCGAAAAGATAACCTTTTACTTGTATTATGTAGATGACTAATATATATGTTATATTATTATATATGATGATTAATATATATATATATATATATATATATATATATATATATATTAAACAGTCATTGGTTAGAGTCCATTTACACTAGTAAACAGTGGTATTGGTAAGTGTTCAAGACATATTTAAATAAACAAATAGTGTTGTATATTCTTGGGTCGGTGTGGAATTTTGCCCAGGCGTTGATAAAAATTATGTTATTTGAAATGTCAGAAAATGTAGTTGCAGGCCAGATTTTGATTTGACTAAAAAGATTAAAGAAGTCAGCACCCGAAAAAAACCCACATTGGGGTGCAAGTGTCAATGAAGTTCGATTATTTAATTGAATGATACAGCAATCGGTATTTAAAGTTTAGTAGTTTGCAGACGGCCCTCCCACTTCACGCTAATATAATAACAAGCAAGTAAAATTATGTTGTATATTTCTATTTATATATGCATGTTGCAGTTCATCGATTTTATCAGCGAAAAGATCGTCATTTTGATTGCAGTTTGTATTTCGTTATTTTTCCTGAAAAGATTCTCAAAGTTTGATTCGAGTTTTATTTTCGTCAACGAAGTAGTATATACTCAGTAGTGGTATGCATCAATAAAAGTTAAAAATGTTGAAATCATGGTAGCGTAATCGGCTGATATATAATATATATATATATATATATATATGAATTTAAATTATTTGTTTAAATATTATTTTTAATGGATACTTGTATTTGAGTAGATACTTTTTTAAAACTGTATATGCATTCATATCTACTGGCCTGAATAATCGAGAAATCTTAGAAAAATATGCTTTCTCCAGCAATATTCAAACCTGCATCCCATAGGGAAAACCGTCAATTGAACTCTCTTGACAGTTTCACCACGAATGACTCACAGTCAAACAGAGCCCGAAATAATGCCTTTAAACACACATTTTCCTGATGTTTTGAAGAATTCACGACTTTCCTGTTTCTTCTAATTTAATGTAAACAAAGACAATTTATTTACGAAATTTTACGAAATCTCTTATAAAATGGATTAAATCCGAAATGTTTTTAATTAATATATTTAAACATTATTGTTTTGGATACTTGCATTTGAATAGATATTCTGTTGTTTTTTTTCTGATTAAACAGTATATTTAGTTATATCTCCCGGTCTGAATATAATCGAGAGACCTTGTTAGGAAAATAGGCGTCATTTGGTAAGATTCCAACATGCGTCCTCTAGGGGAAACCGTTTGATTTGTCGTGTTTAGACTGCTCGACCACGATACATTGATTGAACTGAATAGAAAGCATAATTGCAGTTCCATGCCATTCGTCTTTAATAAAACTTAAAACGCATGGTCGAAAGTAAAGGACAATAAGGATTGAACCCACTATTCAGTCATAATCAATTTATCGAGGCATGATGCTATACCACGCCAAGTTCCCTGATTTTCAAAGCGTAGCTCAGACGCGTATCACGAAGCCTAAAGTGTAGCGCAGCCACTAAATTTCGAACTCACAACTCAGTTATGAATGACGTGGCTACATATGCGTACAAACAAGACACGCCGAGAATTTAAAATTAATTATATTTTTCTTAATCTGTTATGGGTAAACAATCTAGCCAGTTTCATTTAGATGTTTTGTCTTTGTTATTATCTTTGTAAGTAAATGTCTCACATAGAAGATCTAGCAAGAATGTGAAATGCTGTAAGAACCTAGTCGCCAAATTTCTGCGGATGATCTAGTGATTGAAGAACTTTCTAAACATTTTCGTCTTTGTAAATTATCTTTTTAATTTCAGTCAGTCAGTTGTGTGCACTACGTGATACACCCTTAGGGCGATCATGTCTCGAAAGAGACATGGCTGACTTGGCAGAAGATTATCCCACAGTAAGTTGCCAGTACTTTCTGCGGTAGATTGGTTGACAGCCAGGGCTATAGAATGCAATCTGTATTATTATTTAACCCATAACTGGAGGAAAGAAACTGATTAATACCAAGGGGTTTTGTGTGTAAGTGAATGCAAGCAATTTGAGTAGCATATTTAAAAAAGAAATTCTCAACATCTCTCTTTCGTGCGCATGTGTAGTTGCATAAACGTAAATATAAGCTTAGTTCGAAAAGGACAAAATGCGACACTCGAAAAACCTTTTCGATATATATGCTCATGTGTGTGTGTGTTCCGGGAGATTGATAGCAAATTGAATTCAGATGCTGTAAAAAATCAGTGGTTGATATACGATGTGTGCGAAACTGAGTGAAGCTGTTTTTCCCCATTTACGCTGTTTGTTGACTGCAATGAATTCTTTATTCATATATATTAAAAAAAAGTTATCATTCAGATCTTATTCTATAGTGTGTCCGACTTCGCGAAATGTTTCACCATCCCTTGCCAAATTAATCATTATTTCCCAATGGCAAAATATTTTTGCCAATGTTTCCCTTTGAGTTGCCCTATATTTTTGAATATTTTTTTATGAGCTGAAAGAACCAATGAAAAAATGTCAAAACAGCAAAAACCAAAAACAAAACAAAAACATTTACGTATTCCTGAATGTCAAGTATGTCAGTAAATCTTTCTCCTATCTGGGTATTTTTGCATTTTGAGAAAATCGCAAGCGCTTACGCCAAAAAAGAATAACGTAGAAGACCCATTTATATAATGGATGTCTCAGCCAACAACACGCCAAGTTATAACGCATGATTTTTCTCGTTCTCAAATCCTCTTTGATAATCTGATTCACTGTCTTCCTATTCGTGTTCAATTCATCATCAGTTCACCATTGGTCGCCTGTTTCAGGAAAAACGATTTCTCCATATTCTTCCATAACAACTGTGACGGTGTTATTCTTTCTCATGTCTTACTAACAAGGCTTTTTATTTCAATTCTCCAACATCATTTCGCTACGCTTTATGCAAGCACAAATTTACTAGGCTTACGGACATATTAAGTTGATGTACCAGTTCCCGTACGAGCACCAAAGTTAAGCAACGTCCTACCTTATCAGTAGCATGTGGCCGTGTAGGGATACCAGATACAAATTTCTAGAAAGTCTTATAGCAAAGGAATGCCAGATACCAATATCTGGGTAGTCTTTTAGAAGAAGAATACCAATATCTGGAAAGTCTTTTAGCAGAGGAATACCAGATACTAATATCGAGGTAGTCTTTTAGCAGAAGAAAACCTGATACCAATATCTAGGTAGTCTTTTAGCAGAAGAATAACAGATACCAATATCTGGGTAATCCTTTAGCAGAGAAATACCAGATGCCAATATATGGGAAGTCTTTTAGCAGAGGAATACCAGATACCAATATCTGGGAGATCTTTTAGCAGAAGAATACCAGATACAACTATCTGGGTAGTCTTTTAGAAGAAGAATACCAGATACCAGTATCTGAGAAGTCTTTTAGCAGAAGAATACCAGATACCAATATTTGGGAAGTCTTTTAGCAAGGAATACCAATATCTGGGTAGTCTTTTAGCAGTTGAATACCAAATACCAATATCTGGGAGGTCTTTTAGCAGAAGAATGCCAGATACCAATATCTGGGAAGTCTTTTAGCAGAAGAATATCAGATACCAATATCTGGGAAGTCTTTTAGTAGAGGAATACCAAATACCAATATCTGGGTGATCTTTTAGCTTGAGGAATACCAGATACCAATATCTGGGAAGTCTTTTAATAAAGGATGGAAAATGCTTCACCGAAATTTTCAAGGCGCATTGGGAAATTGAAAGATGTATTCGAAAAGTTATAAAGGTACAGGAAAATAGACCAGAGAAAATGGTACAGGACTCTTTTGTAATATCAGGCCTACATTATTTTGCTTTATTATATATTCTTACGCACAAATACTGTTGAAAGAACTATTAATCCACATCCCCCAAATCTATAGGTTAATTAGTAGAAGTTTTATCCAATGAAACTTTATTATTCTAAAAATGTTCTTACAATCAAAGTATATTTTCTTTTCATAGTGTATGTGTTTGAGAGCGTGTTTGCAATTGTGAGCAGTTTTCTCAGGGGCACTTGCACATATTTACGGACCTGCAAATTTAATCAACGTCAAACCATGTCAACACCCTGATAGATGTTCTTTTGGGAATACCAGACGCTTTTATCTCGGACGTGCGGTTGGTTTATGGGTACTGACGCTTGATTAAATGGCAATTTCATTCGTGTTGGTTATATTTCCTTAAGCACAAATACTGTTGGAAAAAGTATGAATCCATATCTCCCTACATTTATGGGTTAATTAGTAGGAGTTGTATCCAATAAAGCATTCAGTCAGTCAGTTGGTGCTATACATGATACACGCTTGGGCGATCGTGCCTCAAAAGAGACATGACTGACTAGGCAGAAGATTATTCTTCAGCATGTTGCCATTATTTTCTGCGGTAAACTAGTTGCCAGCCAAAGCTATAGAACCCAATATGTTCTGTTATGTAACCCATAACTGTTGTGAAGAGTCGGATTAATACCTTTCGCAAGGGTATTTGTGCATAAATAAATGCAAGGAATTCAACTGGAATTCGACCCCAGCTATCTAAAAAAAAAAAAATTCTTACAATTTAAATATGTTTTCTAGATTTAAATAACCTGCAAAAGATTGATAATCTGTAAGAAACAAAGCCAATCAAGTAATCAATACGCTAGCAACCATCCTAGAAAGCGAACACATTTTAAAATCAAAATCAGATCTACGGGAAAAAAGCAAACTGTCCAACTTGAAAATGTCGTAAAACACCGAAAGTCTGACATGCTGGTCCTCAGATTTATCCATACTGCAACATATAAGTTATTCCAATAACTTAGACTGATGTTAAATATGGATTAACTTTAAGCGTCTAATGATTAAAAAAATCTTTTTTATTTAACAAATTCAGATTTTGGCAACCGAACAACGTGTTAAAGTAATCGAAGCTTATTACAAAAATGGACGTTCAAACATAGAATATCCCAGATTGCATCATCTGTCAAAACAATGATGTCTATTAGCCAACACGATTGTGCAACTTGACGCCTTTAGATGCCTTCCTTTTTGAGACATCTCAAAAGTAAGGTCTTTGTAAACTACCCAACAACAATTCAACAGCTAAAGGAAGAGATCAAAAAGTTATATTGGTGAGATCGAGAAGCAACTATGCTGAGAGGTCAAAAAAAAAAAAAAATTAGATCATCAAGTGGAGATGTTCCATCAAAGCATTGGCGGACATTTGGGCCTTATTATTTTTCATACATAATTGCCATGATTCAATAAACATGATCCAATCGTGAAATCAATAATTTTTTTTACGCATAATACTGTTTTATTTACTGCTAACTTCAATCCGTCTTAATAGAATATAGAAGCCATCAACATTGTGTAAGTTTTGAGAATCACGATTTTATAGCAGCTTCATAAGCTTCATATCAATGCTTAAAATACTTGATATTACTTGAAGTAGAGTACGTTTACTGTTAGAAGAACGCAAACGGAAAATAAATCAATGAATGAATGAAACAAACGCGATAAATAACTTAAAATTGTTAAATCGATAAATATCTTAAAATTGAAATAGTAAAACTCTTTCTACATTTCGCAGACAATGTTATTTATGATTGAGCACTGGACGAACCTGACATTCAGTCCTTGTGTTATTTCTTGAAATGAGGTCACTTTCTTTTCACTGAGATTGTGAGAAAGATTCGTCAAAATATTTGCTGCATACAAAGCTCGTGTGTGTGTCTTTTATAAGAATAAACATATTCGGAAAATAATTACATTTGAAGATAATATATCGTAGCCGTCTTTATCTCGTATGAAAGAATTTAATTTATTTTTTTCAGATCGCTTCTTTTATAGCGTTGATGACAAATTAGACCGATTCTTGCATGAAAATGGGGATGGTATTGACTGTATGGTAATATTGGTGGAGGACGAGGTTGATTTTATCAACCCTTTTTCTCTTTTCGTTTGATTTCTCATTTTTTTCTTCTGGTGGCTTCGAGGTTTTTTGGCTAGGTTTTGTGCATATGATTCAAATGACTTAAGCTCTAGCCCAATGGCTTTCGGTGATGTTTTTCAGTTGGTCCTTGTATTTTCAAAGAGGGCAACTCTATTATTTGAACACACTCACTAAAACTGGGCTTGATTCTTCCACTTTTTAACACGCCCTAAACAATGAAGACAGTGTTTAATGATCAGCGATTCTATCCTTTGAATGTTTGTTCTTTCCTGGATTTTGGTGTTGGTCATATAGTAATTCCCGTTGATGTTCAAGATTCAATAAAGTTTTGTTTCTTGGTAGGATGTGCGTTGTGATGCAGTGCATATCGACTCCGAACAACAAATCAGGGTGCCGAGTTCGAATTCCAGTTGAATTCCTTGCATTCACTTATGCACAGATAACTTTGGGAAAGGTATTAATCCATCTCTTCCCTCCAGTTATGGGTTAAATAACAGGATTGATTAGGTTCTATAGCTTGGCTGGCAACCGGTCTACCTCAGAAAGCAATGACAACTTACTGCGGGAAAAACTTCTGCCCAGTCAGTCATGTTTCTTTCGCGACATGATCTCCCAAAGCTTGTATCATGTATAGAACTTTACTGTTTGTTGGGGAAATCGTTCTAATTTGTTGATGTTACGACGATATAGTCCAGGTATCGTAAACAGAAAGAAAATTTGAAACGACAATAGCAGTATATATTGTTCGTAAGTTCAGATCTTTATTAATAAAGACGTGTTCAATTAGCTTTTTAAGTGCCACATCTGCAGCATCGATTCGGTATTCCACATAACTTTCTCGGGTGCATTTGTCTGAAAAAAAAAGGCTTCTTAAATATGGAGAATGCTCTACTTTTTCTAGAGGTGTATCAAGGATAGTAATATCAAAATCTGGCAAGGCGGTATTTGGGGCTGGCTGTCGAAGGACTTTCCATGATGTTTACTGTAATGCCAAACAATTACTATGCCACAGGAAAGTTGTTCACACACTGTTGGAATTTTTCTTTTCAGTGACACAGGGTAGAATTTTCAACAGCATGTTGACGTTCTGGTATGTGGTATGTGTCTCTTAGACATATAGATCAAATTGTACTAATGTTGAAATGTCATCTCCTGGTTTGTCTGGAGAAAGTTCATGAAGCATTGAATCAAGATACAAGGGAAAAGGCATCTTTGTCAAGAGGCATCTTTGTTTTACTCAGCATATTGTCATACACTTGTTGAACCAGAGAGATAAGGTGGTCAAGACGTCCAAAACGATGTAATACACTCTATATAAAAACACCTGGGGCATTATCAAAGGCCTTTTTCAAGTCATAGAAAACAAGGAAAAGGGAGTTTTGATGTTCTCTGGTTTTCTCTTTGAAATGCCTAGAACAAAAAATAATTCCACGAGAAGCAAGGATTCGACATTGAGATTCCGAGAGAAAATGTAGAGCTGATTTAGAAAGATTTGAAGACAAAATATACAAAAATAACAAATATATGTTAAATTCATTTGAATGTTTTGTTGTTCGAAAATAAATATATACTTTGAATGTTTATAAAATCGAAGGTAAATTTAGTGTAATCATTTATAGGATGCACAGAAATCAATTTCGTTCCATCAGATGTTATATAACCACTACCGGCCATAATTATTAGGTAACCCCATATTTAAAAAAAATGATGCATTTCATAGTATTTTTTAGTATTTATTGCTAAGTGGATAATTATAAATGAAGATAGAATGATTCTTTTGTTATTATTACTTTACAAAATTTTATAAGGCAGCCAAGAAGCCTTTGCTTCGGCTAGCCAATCATAAAAAGAAACTAGCACGGCAAAGAGAGCACAAACACTGGACACCAGAACAGTTCATTTGATGCATATGTTATTTGCACTATTAACAAAAGAACCATTCTATTTTCATTTAGAATTATTCACTTGACAATAAATGCTAAAAACATTACGCAGTACATAATTTTTTAAAATAATTGTGGAGGCTTGATAATTATGACCCGTAGTATATATATATATGTATATACTATATTTTAAAACATGTAATTTGTACATGTTCTAAAGTATAATTTATAATAAATATACATTGCTCTATTTCTATATTGAGCACTGCCTTAAATTAATATTTTGAATATTGTAACTATTTTCTTCGTTCCTCATTCATATATATATATATATATATATATATATATATATATATATATATATATAATTTCACCGCAAGTAAGGTAGAACTGCTAATGATACGCAGGGGGTTACATAAGAATTGAGTGATGATAGAGAGAGAGAGAGAGAGAGAGAGAGAGAGAGAGAGGAACTAGTTACAGGGGATGTCAGAGAATGGCTAAGCAAAGAATGAGAACACTCGTGTGAAGAGGGCTGCAATTTTTTTTTAATCGTATCACCCCGAGCAAGGCGGTAACGTCACTCAAGTGCAGGGGGCTACATAAGAGTAAAAAAAGATTAATTAGAGGAGAGTGAAGAGAAAGACTAACAAGTTAGAAAGGAGCAAGAGAAGGATGGGAATACGGGTGTGATGACAGTTGCAAAGGTGGAGAGATAAGAAAGGATATACGGGGTGGTGAAGAAAGAACTAGAGTCAAGTGGTTAAGAGATGAGTATTGACATTGCATTTAAATGTTGTAGCCGTCAGGAAAGCAAGAATAGGGAAGCGTGTTCCACAGGCGGGAAGTGCGAGTGAAGAAGCTGCAGGAGTAGATTTGTCGTCTGCATTTGGTTGATCTAACTGTGAATGGGTGGGACCCAGTTGTCAATCTGGTTGCACGAGTAAACACCTGTTGCAGAGGCACCAGTGATTTAAGTTCGTTGGAGCAGAAGCCATGAAAGTATTCATAGAAGAGACAAAGGGAGGCCACATCTCTTTGGAGCCTGTCGAGAACACTGAAATAAACAGCAGGGGCGCATGACCATATATGGCAGCAGTATTCCATGCACGGACGAATGGTTGATTTTTGTATATGCAGGATGGATTCCGGCGGGTAAACCATCCTGGCCCGACACAGTGACCCAACCTTCTTACCAGTGGATTTAGCTATGGACTCAATGGTTCCATTTGAGATCAGAAGAGAGGATAAGGCTGAGGGGGCGCAGTGTATTGCTCTCAAGGAGAATCGCTTGGTCCATGCTTAGGGGAGGCAGGCGAGGTTGCCTGTAATGATTGAAAGACAACAGCTTGGTCTTAGACGCATTGAAATTGACAAGTCACTTCTTACCCTAATTCACCACAGAGTGTAGTTCCCTTTCAAGGTCAGCAAGGAGATTATGTTTGTCTGCCACTACGGGTTTCTTACTGATACGGGAGTAAATTGTGGTGTCATCTGCGTAGATGCCAACTTGGCTTTGATCTCGTCTGGCAGGTCATTTATGAAAATAAGGAAGCGCGTGGGGATCAGGATAGTGCCCTGAGTGACACCAGCGTTTGTAGTTTAGGATGTAGAGGCATGCCCATTCAAAACAACCTTCATTTTGCGGTTATTTAAAAAAAGATTGGATTAGATCAAGCAAGCGTCCGGTAATAACGTAACCCCGTAGCTTTCACAGAATGCCAGAGAGCCAAACCCTGTCTAGAGCAACAGCACGAGCCTCGGCGGACTTCTCAATAGCATGGAACATGTACTCCGTAACGGTTGTTAGCATGTCGGTTGTGGACCTTGCCTGTCAGAGTAGAGTTATGGGCAGTAAGATGTTGAACTATTTCAGCATTAATTATGGCCTCGAACACTTTCCCGAAAATTGGTAGAAGGCTGATAGCGCGATGTGGGATGGGTCCGAGGGTTCACTACTGTTCTTAAATACAGGAACGACAGAAGAGAACTTCCAGCATGCAGGAAAACAGGAAGCAGCAAGGCAGTAGTTATACAGTTTAGAGATGACAGAGGAGAGTTCAGGAGCACATTTCTGAAGGATTCCATCGCCACCGCTCGCCTTATGAGGGTCAAGCTTTGAAATTACTCGTGATACTACTGTCGGGGTAATATATACATCGTCGTTTGAAATTACTCGGGATACGCATGAAATTAGAGTGGAAATGGAGAAGAACATGCTACAAGGGTTGTCAGGCAAAGGATGCGAGTCAAGGAGATAAGAGATGGCTGTTGACATTGCAATATGTAGCTGTCACGGGAGCAAGAATACGCAAAAGAAATCCACAGGCGGGAAGTTCGATCAAATAAGCTGCTAGAATAGAAATTGCGGTTATATTTGACTGTAAAATGGTGGGACCTCATCGCTAGTCTAGTAACTCGAGTAAATTCATGCAGATGGGATAGCTGAGAGCTAAGCTAATCGGAGCAGAAACTGTGAAAGTATATGTAGAAGAGACAGAGGGAAGTCACATTACGTCGGTGAGAATGTGACTGTAGTTGAACTACCAGATCGGAATCAATTACATTGCAGATTTTCCGTTGGATTTTGTCAAAAGCTCCGAGATGAATAGAAGGGGCACCCAAGCAGATGGGACAGCAGTATTCAATGCACATTGGGTAGGTAGATTTTTGTATGGGCAAAATTGATTCAGACGAGAAAAACTTCCTGGTCCTTACACATTGCACCGGCCTTCCTAGCAATAGATTTAGCTATGGATTCAATGTAGTCATTTCAGTTGAGGTCGGTTGATAGAGTTACACCGATGAAGTACAGTGTTTTCCCCGAAATGCCGTGTGAAAGTATTAACTGCTGTAAACTTGAAATTATACCGCTTGTTATGCACTTCGGCAAACGAATACATTTTCCGGATTACATTTAGTAATATAGCGAGTATTTGTTCTTTCAAAGCATGTTTGAATTTTGAACATTACAAGGGGGTTAGTCTGCTGTATAAGGTAGATAATTTAGTTTTGTTATGGATTTCACAACCTGGAACACGCCAAACTCATAACGCACTCCCATATTATATTGCGTTATTTGGATTTTAGCCAAACCTTTAGTCTTTGTTATGAATGCACAAAACTACATTTGCATATGTACCTTGTGCTTTTGACCGCCCACTTCTTTTGTCATCAAACACGACTTTATTTGAAACCCCATGTTAAAAATAAGTTTTTAAGATGATCCCCTAAAAAAATCAACGACATTTTTAAACAATTTAAAGATTTCATAGCAAATTTACAAATCTCCACATGAAACATTTCCATCAACAGTAAGGCATGAACAGATGAAATTTCCCTTACTACTCACTAACGTAAACTTATATGATTTAATTTACACGGGACTGTAAATTATTACATTAAAGTGTTGGTTCGCAATTTCGTCTTTATGAGTTCAATACCCAGATCAGGAAATGTACTTGAACTCAGTGAAACATGGACGGGACAATTTATAACGTATATTCAAATAAAGTGCTCACCACGAAATACAGAAAGTCAGTGGCTGCAGCAGTCAAATAATTGCGAGAAAGACAATGACAAAGATCAGGACAATATTCCTTTATGTAAATAATAATAACTCTTCATCTTAGAAATTCAGACAGAAATTATGTATAAACTGTTTCCAAAGTATAATACTTTAAATTTTCTTTTACTGGTTTTAAAGAAGAAATGGGAAAGAAATAACAAATATATGTTTAACAAATATATGTAAATAGGTAATAAAATATCACTTTTTACTATATATTAATTCCTTAAATTAGTATTATATGAAAGAGTACTCTCTCCATTAAAAACAACATGGTTCCCCCAACAGTTCACAATCATTAACAGAACAAGAGTCATTGATTCAACTCAAACTAATGTTTCCTGCTGTTATGAAGGAAAATGATTGGATTAATAGATTATCTAATAGAAAATTTGATTTTACTGTGTCGTGCTAGAAAATTTTAATCGCTAGAATCTATTTTAAAAAGTTATAAGTCTACCATTTTTCATGCTTCGAATAGTGCTGCCACATAAGGTCTTATTTAAAAATTATTGATAAAGACCCAAAAAGAACCTGCAATGTTATTGGTCTTGACCTGAAATCCCGGTTTTAGTGATTTCTTCTCTACTGTAAGCTAGTGACATTTCTATAAATAACTTCATGGTGACTATTCTGATTAACCTTACTTTATGGTAGCGAAACTTTATGAATTTAAGTACTGTGTTACAATTGCAGGAAGGTCTCATCATTTTACAGTTGAATGGGCTAGATGTAACCGTAAGTTTTATGCTAACAGATTTATATAATACTTACATTATTCGGACTATTTTTCTAATCCTTGTTGCCATTTTTACGTCGTTTCGGTCGTTATACGCTACGGCGTTTTTCATGTGCTATGAATTTTGAACCGAACCCTTTACTACAGTCACTGGGGTGTATCATCTTATTCTTTGTGCAAAGCAGCTTATGGTAATAATGGGTTACCTTCCTTCTAACTGTCGAAACGTCGTAAAATTGGCAACAAAGATGAAGACAATAGTCCGAATAATATAAATAATATCATCTCAGATGTATTGACAAATATTAAGTTTTATTCTATTACACTTATCGCCTATGGGACGAGGCTTTTTGATCTTAAAAAATCTAAATGCAATAGAAATCGTCATTTACTGTCTTCTTTCATTTGTTCTCTTTTCGTAATAATGTTTTTCTTTTTCTTATTCTTTTTATGAATAATGAGGCCACATCTGGTTGATTCTTCTGTTCTAAATTTAGAGATTTTTTTTATAAAATTCATAGAAGAGTCTTCAATGTTTTTGGTCCTGGCATCTCGTTTTCAGTCACATTCACACCGACGTAGCGTAGCTTTCTTCTGCCTTTTCTATAGATATTTAATGGTCAAATTTCTTTTATGGTACCTAGACATTATTAATTTAGTCGCAGTACTTGATTAGCAGCAAGGTTTTCTTATTTTGTAATTGAAATATCTAGATGTAACTGTACGTTTTTACTAACAGTTTTTTGTCTATATTTCTGAGATGAGGTAGTATTTACAGAATTGACGTTATTTGGACTATCGTCCTCATCTTTGTTGCGATTTGTACGACGTTTCGGCCGTTTTACGCTCCGGCCTTCTTCAGGTCCTAGAAATTTCGAACCGAACCCTTTATTACAATCACTGGGATATATAATTCTCTTCCTTTGCGTAGTAATGCCTCGATTGGAAGTCATGTCTTATCTCCTTCTAACACTGCAAGTTATTAGTTCTATATGTTAGTTCCTGTGACTTGACTTAAAGAGTTGTGGGTTAAATACCAGGCTACAGCAGTGGTAAACTTTTTTTTTGCATTTCTGTCTTGTGTAAGTTTTTTCTGGTTTCATATCTTCCAGCCAACTTTGATCTTAAATATGTTATATTCAATGTCAATCTTTATTTTCTGTTTGTTTTTGAGTTTTGCTTTTTTTGTTCACGCTTCTTTATAGTGTTTCTTTATTTTTCTCATCTTTTCTCACACTCAGTAGCTTCTTGTCTCTTAGTGGCTGTATTGCATTGCTTGGGAGAAAATGAATAGATATATTGTTAAATTAAACAATCTAACCTAATAGTGGTTCCTTGGCAAATATTCTGTTATTGTTTCAGTTTTGATCATATTAGGCATAAACGACTGATATGTATAGGCAATACACATGAGACGATGGTATCTAAGGAATCAATATCTATTGTTAATATCACGGGTAAATATCAGAAGTTTATCAATAATTAAACAATACTAATTTATTGGGTAGAGGGTATGACGAAAGGTTGTTTTTTGAAGACCCTTGTTTAAATGAAACGATAAAACATAAGAAAGACACGGGACGAAAACAACAGTTTACAATAGGCAATAGCCATCTTCTTTCTTCTTGGATCCCATTCATCTTTTACACTTACTTCAGCCCAATTTTTTTCTTTTAATCAAACACACTCAAGGTGGTCTCGCCTTGCTTGGGGTGAAATGATTAAGTAAGAAATTAAAAGAAAAGGTAATTAGGTTATTGAAATTTACAGAAAAACGTCATGAATATTTTTTTTATTCTGTGACTCATTAGATGTGTAGGAGCACGCCAGCAGCCGCAATAAAAGTGATTTTTCCTTATGCAAGACAGCCTGATGGAGCTCAGTCTTCTCCAGGCTGCTTTGAATTCAGAGTTTTCTTCCTCCTATACCGGTTGCCATCCAAGGCTATAGAACTCATTCTGTCCTGCTATTTACGAATAGTGAAGGGGAGATAAGATGGATTCATACCATTCCTAAAGGTATTATCACTTCTTCCTATGCCGTTTTTCCTCAGGATTGTCTCTTTTACCTCTCAATATTTTTCTCCCGCTATCTCTTCTAAGCCCTGCTCCGTCATTCATATGCTTAGACCTAACAAGCAAGTCTCGCGCTGCTTTCTCTGTCATTTCTTTCCTTTATCCGACCTGAGAGTATTAAATTCTTCAGGCCCTCCTTTCTCATTACATGCCGCAGGAATCTCATTAGTCTCTTCCTGATATTTAGCATGAGTTTTATTCTCGTTTGCATTCTTTCCAACACTTCATCTTTGCACACGTGCTCCGTCCATGGTATCCTCAGCATCCTTCTGTAAAACAATATTAATCCTGCCAAGCGTCTCCATCATCCTTGATGAAATCGCCCAAGATTCACTTCCATACGGAAAGACAGACATCTTATAGCAATCCAGCACTCTTTTCTTTGTTTCTAATGAGATTTTCTTGTCTTTCAGTACTCTGATTAGCTTCTGAAATTCGTCTTTTGTCATGCCAATGCGTCTTTGGATCTCCATGTCGCACTTTCCATCCTCTGTCAAAACACTCCCCAGGTGTTTAAATTTTTTTACTTGTTTCTTTTAGATTCTCCGACCTGTGGCTGGCATATTGAACTCCTCTTTTTGTTGACGCCCATACATTCAGTTTTCTTGAAGTTTAAAGTGAATGAATTCCGACTCGAATTCGAACTCGGCTCTCCAATTCATCAACTCGAGCCGCTATCCATTGCATCACCGTGCCTCCATATACCCTCTAACTAAACGCACCAGTGAAATTCATTTGTCTGAATATCGTTCCAATTACAACTATGGAATCATATAAGGGTCCAATCAGTACTGACATTGCCTAGATGGTGTCATGTAGTTAACAGATATTCTAACACCGCATACCAGCAATTAACTAAACTGTAGAACCACGCATCCTTTGACAAATGATCTCATTAGGATCATGTCGACAAGTTTCAAGCTGATGATGAAATTACTTGGTGGTTCCATATAAGCCAGCACAAAAATTACAAATGAACTCGATTTGAACCCATAAATAACATTATAAGGATGATTGTTACAGTCATTAAATACAAATTAAAGCTAAATCATAACACATCAGCATAAGTATAGATTTACTACTCGGATTGCCTGCCTGCCTGCCTATCTATCTATCTATCTATCTATCTAGTTCAGTCAGTGAATATCTATCTATCTATCTATCTATCTATCTATCTATCTATCTATCTATCTACCTATCTATCTATCTATCTATCTGTTAGTATTTCTCAGTTGACACCTATCTATCTATCTATCTATCTATCTATCAGTATTTCTCAGTTGACATCTATCTATCTATCTATCTAGTTCAGTCAGTGAATATCTATCTATCTATCTATCTATCTATCTATCTATCTATCTATCTATCTATCTATCTAGTTCGTCAGTGAATATCTATCTATCTATCTATCTATCTATCTATCTATCTATCTATCTATCAGTATTTCTCAGTTGACATTTATCTATCTATCTATCTATCTATCTATCTCTTTGTTTATATTTAAACATACATGCTATACATCTGTCAAATTTTATATATACCGACTTGTGAACTCTATGCAGTCTGTCCATTTTTATCTATCTTTCTCTTTCTAATCGTCTATCTGTTAGTTGCAATCTATCTATCTATCTATCTATCTATCTATCTATCTATCTATCTATCTATCTATCTATGTATCTTTACGCATGCATGCTACACATCTGTCAAATTTTAAATATACCGGCATGTGAACTGGAATATACGCATAATCATGAACATCATATGTTCCTTCTTTTTTATATATAATTTGCTTAAATGCATAACAATCATATATATATATATATATATATATATATATATATATATATATATAGTCATCCGCAGACAGATCTGTTTCGCTGAATCACAGCTCATCAGTACATTTAGACTCCGATTGCTTTTAACCCAGGATTGAAACCCGACCGAAATGGCGTCAGTCGGCGATTCTACCTCTGGGCTATGGGCATTCGGTAGAAGAAGGCTGACTTTTTAGCGTGTATATTGTCATTATACCTGCCCAATAGCCATAGTGCTGTAATTCATTTTACTGAATGAGCGATGTATAAAAGAGAGATTGCTACCTACCTATATATATATATATATATATATAGGTAGCAATCTCTCTTTTATGTAGGTTTCTATAAAAATGACAAGATTTTAAGGTTAATTTTTTATGCCGTTTTTCATGTGATCTTATGATTTTTTTTTCTTTTGATGGCATAAATTATATAAAAAATGTCCAAATGTTTTGTTTGCCTCCAGTTATATCTTTAGCCATTATCGAATATGAGATTGACTTGCTGCAATGTAAGTGGCATGGCGGACACTAAACTTGAAGGTGCAAAATGGCGGGAACAAGTAATGCAGAACATATATATATGGGAAGACGGTGCATGATTTTTACATATCAAAAATAATTTTTGTAATATCTTTGGCAAAGTGGAAAATATATTGCGTGTTATATGTTTCATTCTTTATGACCCCATTAGACTAAAGTGATCTTACACATACGCATGAATTAAAAGCATACTAAAGTTTTAATTTTACATTTCATATGATCAACAAAGAAGGTAAAGTGCTATTTATCTCCTTTAAATAATTATGAAGTAACGTTCCTTCATATTGTTGATCGTTATGAATGTGATGTATCGCCTTACACAAGTAGGTTCTATTTTAAGTGCATTTAAATCTAAGCAAATTTAAAACATCGGTTTGATTGTACTAAGATATCTGTCGAATCAGAAAATATTTTTGAATTAAAAATTTTTGTCGGTCAGTTAAGTGCCATACGTGGGACAAGCTTCGGTGATCATAAAAAGACATGACTGACTGGGCAGAATGGTAGGCTGCCATTATTTTCTGCGGTTGACTGGTTGCAAACCAAAGCTAGAGAAAGCAATACGTCCTGTTATTTAAACCATAGATGAAGGGAAGAGACAAATTAATACCTTTCCTAACAGTATTTATGCGTAAGTGAATGACACGAATTCAACTAGAATTCGAACTCGACTCTCATATTTCTCAACTGCCGCTGATATCCACTGCACCATAAAACACATCAACAAAGATACGTCCTCTAAATTTGGTATATATAAAGTTTAAAATTATTTTTAAAAAAATGAAAACGCTTTCCTGCAGCATTATTTTACCTTTAAATCAAAGCTAAAGAACTGCAATTTACTATGTTCAGTGTATTTCAAACGAAAATTGAGTGAAATTGATTTCTTTTGTAAAATAGATAAAATCAGCCATTTTGACAGATTTGTAAACAAAATTTAATCGTAATTTTAAAAAATCTCGTAAAAGTAAAGTATATATTTCCAAAATATTACTTTAGAATAATTTCTAAATTTAAAGTTAAACTAATCTGGTTGAAAACAAATATTACTTAGTTATAGCATAGTATGTGGCATAAAAGCATTTTTTACACGCGCTATTTATCGACTGCCTAACGTGTTGGAAATTAAGTATGCTCAAGCAGAATTTCTAGCAAACAATAAATTTTATACGAGCGTTTTTTACGGTAAGGAGGGTTCAACCCATAAAACACATAAATTTTTTATAATAAAAATACTTAGAAAAATAGGACGTTTAGACATAATCGATATTCATTAAAATATTCAGGAGTATCAAATTGTAATGAATTTTAAAATATATGATTAGTAAATATAGTTTTACTTATTAACAATATTTCCTAAGAGTTACACAATCGAAACTACATTTTAAAAGATTTAAAAAACTTATTATTATTCAATTAAAACTTATAAACAAATTATAAAATCAAGTAAAATTTCATTTTTTATGGGAAAATATTTAAGAGAATTTCTCTTTAATATATATTATAATTAAAGTAAATTAAAAGCTTTTCGGATTAGATATTGTCTTAATTTTATTGCGCTTTTCATTTATCGAGTCAGAAAAGGTCTTAGGCATTCGCTCTAAGACCTGCTCTATGACACTGTCAGCTCTCTGCTTCCGAGCAGAGAGCACAAATCCAGTCGTGGTTACGCCGAAGGGTAGAACCACGACTGGGGAAAAATAGACAGATATTTTTTGGCCCGGCTATATGGCCGGGAATACCCACTATAAAATGACCATGTGTCACATCTGGTCTTGCGTGAGAAGGCTAGCAAATAGAGGAAAGGTCTTAGGCATTCGCCTGACTGCTCTATGACACTGTCAGCTATCTGCCTTCGGGTAGAGGGCGCTCTCTGCTTCCGAGCAGAGAGCACAAACCCAGTCGTGGTTCCGCCGAAGGGTAGAACCACGACTGGGGAAAAATAGACAGACATTTTTTAGCCAGGTTATATGGCCGGGAATACCCACAATAAAATGACCATGTGTCACATCTGGCCTTGCGTAGGAAGGCTAGTAAATACAGGAAAGGTCTTAGGCATTCACCTGACTGCTCTATGACACTGTCAGCACTCTGCCTTCGGGTAGAGGGCGCTCTCTGCTTCCGAGCAGAGAGCACAAACCCAGTCGTAGTTACGCCGAAGGGTAGAACCACGACTGGGGAAAAATAGACAGACATTTTTTGGCCCGGCTATATGGCCGGGAATACCTACTATAAAATGACCATGTGTCACATCTGGCCTTGCGTGGGAAGGCTAGTAAATACATAAATAAATACAGAAAAGATTTGGTCTGACACATGTAAACTCAAAATTCAAACTCGTCTCTACGATTTTCTTTATTCCGAGTTGATATCCATTACACTACAAAACATCTCTATTTGACGAAAACTTTTGTTGAAAGTATTTAGAGAATATATTCTAGTTGGTGGAATTTAGGTCTTTTTTCTATTTGTTCATTATTAATTGATAAAAACTCAAAGAAAATTAAAAAAGAAACTAAATGCAATCTACTAGACTGCATACTGAAAACACATTTAAAAACATTGAACATTTCAGCTTGAAAAATGACATTTATTTTTGTTCAACAAAACCTTTTCTGGCGAACAAATAACGTAGAGAGTTGAGTTAAAAGGAGATAACTACATAGCATCTGGAAGTGGCATCGACCAAGGAATGAGAATTATATATTACAGTGATCGAAATAAAGGGTTCGGTTCAAATTTTCTAGTACCTGAAGAAGGCTGAAGTGTACAATGACTGAAACGTTGTAAACATGGCAATAAAGATGAGGACAAAAGTTTGAACAATGTGAATAATATAAATCCCTTCCTTTATTAATATTTTAATCAGAGTGTTCGTAAAGTCCGGGCGCATAGGAAATCTCATTAACTAATTTTTTTTAACTTCCACAAATTAGACATTTTTTTTCGAAAGAAGAATGAATTTACATTTTTGGGGGTATGATAAAAGAGAAAAGGTACACAATAAAATCACAGATCCCACAATTTTTTTTAAAAACATATAAAGCGTCAGTCAGTTTAATGTCATATGTAATACACGTATCAGGGATCATGTCTCGAAAGATTATCTCGCAGTAGGTTGCCATTACTTTCTGCGACAGGCTGCTTGCCAGCCAAGGCTATCGAACCCAATATGCCCTTGTTATTTAACCTATAACTTAAGGAAAAGCGGATTAATACCTTTCCCAAAGGTATCTGAGCGTAAGTGAATGCAACGAATTCAACTGGGATGCGAACTCAGCTCTATGATTTGTCGTTTTGAGTGACAAATTGGGGACCTGAGTAAAGAGTTAATGCGCTAAAATTAATGGCTTAAAGTGTAAATGCGTTAAAATTAATGGTCTAAAGAATAAATGCGCTAAAATTAATGGCCTAAAGAATAAATGCGCTAAAATTAATGGCCTAAAGAATAAATGTGCTAAAATTAATGGCCTAAAGAGTAAATGCACTAATATTAATGGCCTAAAGAGTAAATGTGCTAAAATTGGTCGCATAAAGAGCAAATGTGCTAAAATGATGGCATAAAGAGTAAATGTTCAAAATTCGATAACATAAAAAATAAATGTGCTAAAATTATGTTATAAAGTGTAAATGTGCTAAAATTGATGACATAAAGAGTAAATATGTTAAATTGACGGCATAAAGAGTAAATGTGCTAAAAGTGATGGCCATGTGTAGTTATAGCATCGGGCACACGTTAATCTTGCAAATCGTATCAACGTTTGCATCCGAAACAACGGAAATCATATCAAATATGTTATTTGTTAATATTCTAATTTAAAAAATGATGTTGAAAATTTAATTTCTGGAAAATATGCAATATTCCTGTATGACCAGACCTTAGGGAGATTCATCTTGCTCATTCTCATTATCCATCTTTTTATTCTCTGTCCTTTTAGCACGTTGGCAATCATGGCTCTCCACAACTTTCTGTCTTTTGTAGCTCAGTAATTTTTCTTTTGCTATCGCTCTTAATCCTTGTTCTGCCAAGACAAACATAAGTATGTGATGCCTTCCTTTCCTTTATTCTACTTGTCTGTAATATGTCCTGCAATATCAAATCTTCTAAGCCCTTTTTCTTTATTCCTAGAACTTTTGATTGTCAATGTCAATTTTTGGATGTGCTTTGTGGGGCAGTGGATATCGGCTCGGAACGTGAAATCGGGAGTCGAGGCCTAATTCCAGTTGAATTTGTTGCATTCACTTACGCGCAAATATCCTTGGGAAAGGTATTAATTTCTTTCCTCCAGATATGGGTTAAATAATAGGATAGATTATGTTCTATAGCTTTGGATGGCAACCAGTCTACCGCAGAAAATAATGGCAACCTACTGCGGGATAATCTTCTGCTCAGTCAGTCATGTCTCTTTCGAGACATAATCACCCAAGCATGTATCGCGTATTGCACTTTACTGATTTCTGGTGTTAAATATGCATCCTTTTATTTTCATTTTATATAAAGTTTTTTATTGCTCACATGTTCAGAAGAACCAAATTTCAGTTGTTTCAAGACTCATTGACTTTTTTATTCTTTTTTTTAGGATTTATCAACCCCTTGCAGGATATCTAAAGCCAGAAAATATTTTTAGATTGCAAGAACATTAATGTGTAAATGTGAACAGTCTTACTAATTAAACCATAACGGGGAACAAACGAGGTGGATGCACTCTTTTCCAAAGGGTATTTGCCCATGAGTAAATATAACAAACCGAAAGGGGATTGAAAATTGGTTTTTCGATTAATATATCCCAGCCATTATTCATTATGTCAACTGCACATCCAATCTTACAACACATGGAAACCCCAAACAGTCAACCATCTGGATATTGATCATGCTCAACATTGCTTAACTTTGCATTCACTCTGCATAAATATCCTCAAACTAACTTTTCATTACGTCTCTTATCTTTTTATATATGAAGCTCTTTATTAGACAAATGCCTTTTTTCAGATCATGGGGTAGAATTGACTAAATGAGTATTGGCCGGGGCAGAGTATTGGCCGGCCAAAAAATGTCTGTCTATTTTTGCCAAGTCGCGCTTCTACCCTTCGGCGGAACCACGACTGGGTTATTGCTCTCCGCCCGGAAGCAGAGAGCGCCCTCCACCCGAAGGCAGAGTGCTGACAGTGTTATAGTTGAAGAGTCTCAGCAACTCTAACAACAACCAACTACCGTTCTATGTATGAAGGATTATTTGTATACAATGGAAGAGTCCACAGAGTGTGTGAAAAGGTGTGACTCCCCAACACAATGGTATATAGAAAAAACACTCCCTACCCCAGATATGGGTAAATACAGGGTGTTTATAAAGTCCGTGTGCACTTACAAAATTATAACGTTATTTGTATTTACTTTAGAAATAATCTGTAAAAATCTTATGAAGTTTAATGTACATAGTTTTAAGTATAGTTATTGAACAATTACTTCTCACGAAATTTGCAACAATTTTTAGATAAGTAAAAAAATATGAACTGCAAAATCGTATTACCCTTTGTATTGCTAATGATGGAGGACATGTGGAAAGTTAAACAAAATTTCAATAAAACTTTAAAAAATATAGATTTACTTCTTTCTAATTTTTTTTACAAATTGTTTCTATCGCAAATACAAATAAAGTTATAATTTTTTTAAAAGTGCAAACAAACTTTATGGACACCTCAGGTGAAGAGGCTCATCGCTTGTTCCCTATTTAGGATGCGGTTTCCAGCTTTCTTTTTTCCAATCTTTTCACTCTTTTCTTTTTTCGTTTTTTTTTTTCAATTAGAGTAGATAGACTAAACTAACGCCCAGTCGACACTCTACCAACGTCTATTGAACAGGTGAAGAGGCTCATCCTTTGTTCCCTGTTTAGGATGTGGTTTCCAGCTTTCTTTTTTCCAATCTTTTCACTCTGTTCTTCTTTTTTTTTCAATTGGAGTAGATAGACTAAACTATCGCCAGGTTCACACTCCACCCACGTCTATTGAACAAGTGAAGAAGTTCATCCCTTGTTCCCTGTTTAGGATGTAGCTTCCGTCTTTCTCTTTTCCAATCTTTTCACTCTTACGTAGCCACCTGCGTGCGCATCAGTGGCGTTACCACCTTGCTCCGGGTGCTATGATTATAAAAAAAAGCAGACATCTATTAAGCTTAGTTGGAACTCATACACAGTGTATGAGTCTCTTGGATGTTGACTAGGAAATCGTACGGAAACCAGTGTTTCAACGGTATGTGGCCGTAAGCTGGAGATTGTCTGGCATTTTCTGCTCTACAATAAGACCGATATTACAAAGCTGTAATTTTTCTTTGCTTCTAATGACATTTCTCCGTTTCTTAATACTTTGCTTACCTTTTGTCATTCAACTTTCCCTTTCCTAAAATACTAGGCATAAATTTCAAGAAAACGGAATGTATGATCCTCAGGAAAAAGAAGACACCAAAATGCTAACTTCAGGTCGGAGAAACACAAGTAAAATAATTTAAATACCTGGGAAGCGTTCTGACAGAGGATGGAAAGTGTGACATTTACTTCCGAAGACGCATTGGCATGGCTAAGGACGCATTTCAAAACCTAACCAGCGTACTCTGAGACAGGAATATCTCATTGGAAACAAAGAAGAGAGCGCTGGATTGCTATTTGATATCTGTCCTTCTGTGTGGCAGTGAATGTTGGACGATATCCTTAGGGATAAAGGAGAGGCCCGAGCAGCAGAAATACGGTTCTACAGAAGGATGCTAAGGATACCATGAACTGAGCACGACAACAACGAAGAAGTGTTGGAGAAGATGCAAAGGAGAACAAAACTAATCTTTAACATCAAGAAGAGACAGATGTGGTTCCTGGGACTCCTAATGGAGAAAGACGAGCTGGAGAATTTAATCGTTACAGGACGGGAAAGTGAAACAGGGAGAAACTGTGCGAGACATATTTGATAGGTTTGAGCAAAGAGATGGCAGAGCGGGGTTTTGAGAGAGACATGAAGAGGAAAAAATATTGAGAGCGACAAGAAAGAGAGCCAAGTGAAAGTATTTTATTGCCTACGTACTGAAGAGACACGGTAAATATAGAAAAAGAATGCGTTCTCGAAATTTGGTGTCGCAGTTTCTGTTCCTCTCTTAAACACTTCCTAGATATTTAAATTGTTGTACTTGTTTGATTTTGTTAGCTTTTCATTTGTAAGGCGCATGTCCATGGTCTTATTTTTCCGAGCAGCCATATTTTTAGAAGCCAACCTATTCAATTATATAGTTTTGCTTTTCATGTTTCTTATTCTTATCGCATTTAGTCTTTCGATATCGCCATTTGAATTTTACCCCTTCCATTTGACAGGCGAGTTTTATCCGTCTATAGCATTTATATAAAGTTTATGTTTTTATTTTATCTGCACAGCAATCTCTTATTTCTGATCTCAGACACTCTCTGCTTTTCTAATCTGCCGTCATTCTTTTGATTTTCTTCTTCGTTGTATCTTCGTTTAAAACTTATATGCTATTTTCATATAACGTTTGCGTTTTTTTCGAAATTTATCATTCTTTATTTGGCTATCTATCAATCTTTATCTCTTCTTTTATGTTTCTACAAAAATAGTGTTTTGTTTTTGTCATTCTCCTAGAGACACTCAGCGTTTTCCTTTTCTTCCTGTCCTATATTTTGTCTTTTCTGTGGTTTCTTTTTCATTTTGCGCATGCGCGGAAGAATCGTTTTTGCCCATTTTTCCTTAATGCTCCAGCATAAAAAATGGCTGCACATCTCGACATCAAAATAGTTTAGTGTCGGATAGACCATGAATAAATTGTTGAGGGGGCAAAACATATTGAAATGGATTGAAGCAATAGGAACAAAATAAAAAAAGACTTAGACAATAAAAAAAAACAAAAACAAAAAAAAACAAACAAAAATATCAAAATATAAAATAAAATAAAACATGAGCGATAAAGATGAGTGGTTGGAAAATAATGGTATGAGTAGTTCTTATATAAAAAAAAAAGAAATGAAGGAAGTAAAGCCAAGATACCAGATTGGAGAAAATAAAGCCAATATTGAGAGAAAGTAAAAATAATCCCCTTTCCATAATAAAATATACAATGAAAAACTGAGTATACGCACCGTAGATAGAAAGACGCATTGTCATGACCAAGGACCCATTTAGGAAAATCTCATTGGAAACAAAGAAAAGAGCGCTAGATTGCTATGTGATATCTGTACTTTTGTATGGTAGTGAATGTTGGACGATCTCCTGAAGAATGAAGGAGAGGTTTAAGGCTGGAGAAATATGATAATATAAAAGGATTATGAGGATGAACTGAGCAGGTGAGCAACGAGGATGCAAACGAGAAGTAAACTCACATTTAACACTAGGAAGAGAAAGATGAGATTCCCGAGACAAGTCATGAGGAAGGAGGGTCTGGAGAACTTAATACCCACAAGAAAGAAAGTGAAACAGGGAAAAACAGCTCAAAGTAAATAGAAAAAGAGAACTATCAAAATTACCATTAATAATTACTGCATTATTATTATTAGTAATATTAGCAGTTGTAGTGAATAGAAAGAGAATAAGAAAATATGATAATGTCAGCAGTAGAAATCCTGATAAAATAATATTACTAAACGAACTTCTAATAGGTGTATACACAACAACAATAATAACAACAACAAAAACAATACTACTACTACTAATAATAATAACAACAACAATAAAGATGATGATAGATAACACCACCAGCACTATCAACAGAAGGAGAATAATAAAACAAGAAATGCAGTAAAAATTATTATAATATTTTCTAAAGATAAAATGATATTGCTAAAATAATTCTAATAGGCTTATACATAACAACAATAATAATAACAACAACAAAAACAATATTGATAATAATAATAACAACAACAATGATGATGATGATAGATATAACACTATCAGCACTATCAACATAAGGAGAATAATAAAACAAGAAATCCGTTAAAAATAATTACATTTTCTAAAGATAAAATGATATTGCTAAAGAAACTTCTAATAAGCGTATACATGACAATAATAACAACAACAACAAAAACAATATTAATAACAATAATAACAGCAACAATGATGATGATGATGATAGATATAACACCACCAGCACTATCAACAGAATGAGAATAATAAAATAAAAAATGCAGCAAAAATAATTATAATATTTTCTAAAAATAAAAGTATAGTGCTAAAGGCACTTCTAATATGATTACAATCAATATCAGCAACAGCAATAATAACAACAACAACAATAATAATAATATCAATAAGAATAACAACATGAAGAACAATTATAATAATATAAACAAGAACAATAAAACTAACACTACCAGAATAGCATCAACAAAAATAATAAAATAACAACAAAAACAAAAAACGAAACAACAAAAGCATAACAACAATAATAAAAATAGCAACAAAAGTAAAAATGAGAAAAATAATATATTATTGATACGCTCCTATGAGGAATAGAGTCTTACATTTCTTATATATAGTTACCTGCGTGACTTCCGAGACCGCAGTTAACAGGAGCTGACCACAGCTACGAGTCAGCCAATAAGTAGCGTAATAATACCTTCAGACTTACTTATTTCTAGTTATTATTAACATTTACTTTGAATATCGTGTTTCTTGTTATACTAAAACACTGTTTTGCACCTACATCTTGTATTTTCCTATCTAATTCCGATCAAACCGGCCACAAAAACTTTGCGGCAAAGTTTCGACACAACTTCACGACAAATTGGCGACAAAAATCCACAACAATTAAAACAACACTAATATTATTAATAGCAATAACAGCAAATATAATAACAGTAGTAACAAGAACAGCAATTACAATTAGTAAGGCAACATGAAGAAAGAAAGAAAAAATATTCAATAATAAAAGAAGGCAGTAAATTCAAACAAGATTTACAGTTAGTAGATTCTGTAGAAAAGCAGAACGGAAGCCAAGAGCCGACTATTGCGGCAAAGAATATGAAAATGAAAGCCAAAGACAAATCTCTTGAACAGATGAAACAGCGCTGGCAAGACAAACCTCTGCATGGCCAATATCCAGTACGTGCCAATAAATCCAATGTTGACAAAGTTAATACTCATCGATGGTTACGTGCATCTGGATTAAAGTCCGAAACTGAAGGCTTTATTCTTGCAGCACAAGACCAAAGTCTTTTCACGAGAAACTTTCAGGAAAATATTATGCATAATAATATGGATCCAAAATGCAGGTTCTGTGATAAACACCAAGAAACAATAGACCACCTAATCTCAGGCTGTTCTGTGCTTGCCCAAAATGAATATAAAAATCGCCACGATAGAGTTGGGCAATATTTACATTGGGCAATATGCAAACATTATGGAAAAGCTGTAGGCAAACACTGGTATGAACATCACCCAGCACCGGTTACAGAAATAGAAGATGTAACCATTCTATGGGATTACACCATCTACACAGACAGAAAAATTGAAGCAAACAGGCCAGACATTATTGTTAAAAACCAGAAGGAGAAAACTTATCTATTAATTGATATGGCTTGTCCAGCGGATTGTAACATAGCAATCAAGGAATTTGAAAAACTGTCAAAATATAAAGACCTGGAAATTGAAATAGGAAAAATGTGGAAATTGAAAACAAGAGTTGTGCCAGTGATAGTAGGTGCACTTGGAATGATAAAAAATGGAACAAAACAACACATTGAAAGAATCCCTGGAAACCCTAGCTTAAGAGATATACAAAAATTGTCTTATTAAGTACAGCCCACACACTAAGGAAAACTGTATCTATGTAAGGCTATGGATGATAGGGAAGATAGAAATAACATGAAATGGAGTCATAACAACACGCCACGACCTGCCTTATGTCTCCCCGCAGACTTGGTTGGTAGTGAGACCAAAGCAGAAAACGAAATATGATGAAAAATGACATAATAATAATAATAAAAAGTAGGATATATATGGTACAAACACCAATCAAACGATAGTACAGAATGTCATGAAGTGATTAATCTATGGAATTTTCCAATCCTCACAGACATGAAAATTGATGCAAAGAAACCAGACAGTTATAGAAGATTTTAAAAAAGGAACCTGTCAATTAAGCGATATAACTTGCCAACAGGATCCAAATATTCCTCGAATAGAATTCTAATGTTTCTAAAAATAAATGTCAAATCATAAGTGCTTCTAAATCGAAGTAACAAAAATGTGGAAACTTCAAACTACCATTATCCTTGCTGCGATAGGCGCATTAGTTGCTGTAGTGAATGAGTAACAAGATCAAACAGAGAAACACCGATATAAACGTTTTCGGATGGCTTGCCGAAAGAAATGAGCGTACTTACCCGTCGACGAATTGTTGTCAAGAGGTTTATGGTTTATGTCCATGAATTGAACTTGAAACCATATGTTGAACTGTTAACAGAGTCTGAAGTTGATTTTTAATAGAATCTTAAGTTAAACTCTTAAGAGAATCTTAAGTTAAAATTTTAATAGAATTTTACATTAAACTTCTAATAGTGTCTTAATTTGAACTCTTAATAGTGTCTTCAGCTGATCTCATAATAAACGTTTGAGGTAAGGAGTGTCATTGAGAGACTTGAGTTACAATGAACGCTAAAAAGAAGAGAAAGAACAATAAAAGTGTAGAGGAAAACGAAATAATTTATTACCAAGAGGCTGCTTAAAATTTCTCGGATATTCCTACATTCCAAAATCTGACAAAAAGATTCAACATAATAGTTTATTTTCTAATTTATCTTTGTCCAGACTTAGAACCTTTTAGCATTCTATCATATTAGTAGCAGTAACTTAACCAAAACAATAACATAAAGTCGGTCATATAAAAAAGAGACCATAAAATGAATAAAGATGAAAAGACGAAGGAATCAGTAATACCAAAATGTGGGAAGAGCTCATAAAAGGATATTAAAAAAATATCATTATCTATATATAAATAAATACTGTGAGACCTCCCCTTTTTTATGATAATGGACTCGACTGAGTATACATATACTCCTGCCATAGAGAGTAGAGTTAGTTATCGTAGAGATCCGTTAGAGTTATCGGAGAGACATCGCGACTGATCCGTAAGTTACCGAACGATTCCGAAGTTACCCTGAGAATCAGAAGTCAGAATAGCTCTGAGCTCCACTCAGCTAGAATAATATTATATGGATATACTATTTCCATCAAGGTTTCACTTCAAAGATTTGTAGATGTTTATTTCTTACTAATCGTATTCCTGGATTACTAACCTGCGTTCAAGTTTGTATATTACGTTCAATATAACCTATTTTTCTACCTCAAATATCTGTTTTGTTGTTCATTATTTTGTGTGGTTCCTCACCCAAATCCACAACAATAAAAATGGATATATCTGTTTGTGCGTGTTTTTGTGTTTCCATTTTAACGGATCCTACTCCTTCGAACCCCCTTATCCAATTTTTATAAAAATTAGGTGACTTGTCGATCATGATATGAACCTTTGATGTAAGCAAAAATATTTCGCAACCAGTTTACAGGGCAGGACAGAATTCACAGAAACGCTTAAAACTTACGAACTCTATGCGAATTCAACCAAAATCGAGTAACCTGTAGATCAAGACACCAA
Organism: Ascarosepion bandense; assembly: GCA_037127315.1. Taxonomy (NCBI): domain Eukaryota; kingdom Metazoa; phylum Mollusca; class Cephalopoda; order Sepiida; family Sepiidae; genus Ascarosepion; species Ascarosepion bandense. Next base: position 56,155 of record JBBBDQ010001657.1, on the reverse strand, counting down.
CCTTTGAGGTAAACAAACATTTTTGCATCAATGTGCAGGGTTTGTCAAAGATCACTGACAAACACAATTTCGGGTGGTCTTTTTCGCAATTTTATGCATTTTTTCAAGACACTTCACTCAAACTGCACCAAAATCGAGTCACCAATAGATCAAGGTCTAATGCCTTGGTATGTGAACAAAAATTTGATTGACACACAGGGTGCAACAAAATTTAATAGAAAATGTTGCGTTTTGCTATCGTTCATTTCTCCGACACGCTTACTTGTATTCCAATAGGAATCAGGTCATTTTTGTAACTTCTATCTTATCATATGCTATAACAATTTCATGTTTTCTACGAGGTGCCCCCCAGCCCCGAGGTTGCCCCGTCAGTGCATCCACTTCTTCTGCGTCACAACCTGATCGCATCACATTACAGGCACTTGTAACGCCCGCCCCCTTCTCCCAATTGTGCATACATCATTCCCGTTTATTGACAAAATTGACCAAGCGTAAATCCCGTTTTACAAATACAACAAAAACCAATACTTGACACTTTACCTTACACATCACAGCAACCTCATACTGGAGCTATTTGAATATGCCCTTGACCGTACCATTTCAACATAATCACTAAAACACCGCGAACAACGCCGGCCTGGCCTATGCAGCTAGTTATTAATAATAGTACTAATAGTAAAAGTAGTATCACCTGGAGTATTTGAAGCAATAGAATAGTAATAACCACAATTATCAAGTTTGAGAAAAATGTTTGGAAAAAAGACAAAACAAAAACAGAAAAGAAAAAGAAATGGTAGAAAAGGAATAATAATAAGAATACGACTACGAAGAAGAAAAAGCGAAAGAAGAATAATTAGGAAGAAGAGAAGCAGAATAAAAGAAAAGAATTTGAAATAAAAAAGATGAAAAGGAAGAAAAAGCAGAATAAGAAAAAGAATCAGAAGAAGAAGAAGAAGAAGAAGAATTAGTGGCAATCGAAATAATACGTTGTTTTCGGGGGCTGGAAATGTGGTCAAGAAAAGCAATAGAACAAATAAACGATCTAGAGTCGGCTATCTCCCATTCAGATCTCCAGTGACATTGATGGCCCAACACTAACACTTGAGAGTGCTCGATGTCAGCCCTTTACGTGGACGATCTAAAAATATGGCTACT
>JBBBDQ010001657.1:0-52500 GCA_037127315.1 Ascarosepion bandense | reverse complement strand
GCAATATTGATTCTGCTTTCATCATTAATAAACGTACGTGTATGTTTACGCGGGGTAACGCGCCAGAATCTTTTCTGTCTTATTTGACCCCTCATTAAGTATGCAGGGGTAAACGTCTTCTGGGTTTTGGCGTCATCTGCCTGATAGTTAGGGATCCGACACTTCGGGTAACTATCCTATCAACAGGTGTATAATATCGGATCTATTGTACTTTCATTTTGTGAATGGTTTCTGGACTGTTCACTAGTCTCTGGTGGGAAGTTTCGATTCCATTATGATGGGTACTGTTACAGTATTATCTCCGGACTAGTCAAAGGAGGTTATTAATGCGTGTATATGCAATAGGTGTCTATTTCACTAGCTCCAAGTCATTCACCAAACCAATCAAAACAAACATGAAATGGTCTTGGGCATGACGGTAAACTGCATCCGGCAGCAAGGTCTCTGATTGTGAAGTGGTGAGGATCTTGGTGCCACCTCATAATTGCTGTTTTTTCCAGGTCCACCCTGACCCGGAGTTGTAGCACCTGTTAGGGCCCCAGCTATGGGTAAATGGTTAACCCCCAAACTGAGATCAAAACTCTATGGAAGTATAAAAATAGACTTTTATCGAAAAATATACATAAAAATAGACTTTTATAGAAATATGTTTGAAAGAAAAATATTATCAACAATATATTTTTGAAGAAAAAATTATTACCATAACACATTTTTGAAGGAAAAATCATTCTCAGCAAAACATTTTTGAATACAAAACTAGAAGACACTTTCAGTTTTCTAAAAAATGGAAAAAAAGTAAAAACAAAGAAATTTCATTAAAATCTGACAAAATAAACTTTCTCGCTATAAACGAACATTTAAAATTACCTTAAAACCCCCACCATATTGGCATTAAATAACCCACAGAGGTTCATATGCCGTTAAACAAAACAAACTCAAACTCAAACACGAAATCAATCAAATTGAAAGAGAATAAAACTCGCAAACCCAACTTCAAAAAGTAGACCCCAGGTTGTATCATTTTCTCTACCATTGTAAGGGATTTATGTTCGAACTTTCCAGAAATAGGAAACCATTTCCTTCAATATAAACCTGACCTTCTTCCGTGTATGAAACGAGTATCAATACCTCAATTCTATGACTGGAGCTCGCAATCCCGGGCTACTTACCCATTATAATAAAATGCGACCGTCTAATTCACCATAGTCAAGGTGCCTATATCATGGACAGGTTTCTCTGTGACAAAGACACAAGAAATAAGGGCCCTGATCTCCCATTTATGTGTTTCCGCGTGTCACATATCCATAGTACCAGATTCGTCTCTGCTCTGTATGATAAAAGGTCCGGTAATATCGATCGAATATTACAGAGGACTGATAATATCCTTACCTAATATTTATTTCACAATGTTCACCACAAAGTGTGATTATTCAACGCTAACAAAACCGATGAGATGGTAGATATCGCATATGAACGAATCCAGATGATTGAAGAGTCCCTGATGGAACGGGACAACAGGCGAATCTCTTTGACCTTTTTCCAACAATCTGCACTGATAAAGTTTCAGCAAAATTGTCATGTCAGACTATCCAGTGTCCAGATTGTTTCTAAACCAATGACATCTTCTGATTTGCTGTTCAGTAGAACTGTTTTTGTGAAGGCAAACTGGGATAATCGACCACATGTCATCTCAATTGATTGTTTTGTCACTTCCTCTTTTATTATTTTTGTTAAGGGTAATGCCTTGACAATCTATCTATCTATCTATCTATCTATCTACTTTTAATTTTTTTATCTATCTATCTATCTATCTATCTATCTATCTATCTATCTATCTATCTATCTATCTATCTATCTATCTATCAAAACTGCTTGCAACCTATTTACACACTAGGTGAAATCTTCAGTGTATTTAATTCGATCAGTGTTTTTTATTAGACTTTCGCAAAACATATCCATCCTTTACGTTCTATAAATCCGTAAGCATTAATCTATGCAGATGTAGACCAAACCAAATACTTTTTTATTATTTTCATCTGAATAAAAATGTAAAAGCAAAAAGAAAAAAAGTCAAGGAACATTAAACAACTGTAAAAATACTCAATTTCTCAGTCTGCATAAACATTAAGATACTGTTGCAATAGAAAAGTAATGCTGGGTTTATCAAAATCAGGACAGAATAATTTTCTTTCGCTTGATAATGCCTGGAGATTCCAAGTTTAGATTAAGGAAACATTTTAATTATACGGGGACACACAAAATCATATATACGAAAACGGTAAAAAAATGATACCTGTTTTTTAAGTGTTGGTTAAAATTAAAAAATATATTTATTTATAAACCATAACATATCTAGAAATCAGGGAAACATTTTGAAAGTATTATCTATTTTCTAACACATGTTTTTAAAAAGATTTTAAATTTTATAATCCTATCACCTCAAAAAAGTGATTTTACTGCCACTGTTGTGTAGGGGTTTACATAGGAGAAAAGTTATAACAAAGAGTGACAGGTTATAGGAGTGGCAGGAAATGGGTAATAGAATGAATACTGATAAGTATTCCTTCTATTCTATGAGAATACTGATGCGTGTGGAGTGGACGGAGATAGGAGCATGAAAGAGAGCATGCAGGTTAGTGAGATAAAAGATGAATATTGGCATTACATTTAAATTCTTGAAGATTGTAGCTGTCGGGAAAGCAAGCAAACGGAAGGGAATTCCACAGGCGAGCGATGCGAGAAAAGAAGCCGAGGAGTACAATTGGAGTTTACATTTTATTGGTTTCACAGTAAAAAGGTGGGGCTTAGTTGCTAATGTTGTGACTCGAGTAAATTTATATATAAAAGAGCTAACTACGTCGGAGCAGAGGCCGTGAAGTACTTGTAGACACATAATGCGCTTTTAAATAACTGCTCATTTGAAAATATGTAGAAAGCAAACGTAGAATATCTCTTTTTAAAAGGGTAAAGTGGCGCAAACATTTTACAGCAGGTTTTATATATACCTATGGAAAAGCTACATTTCTTTTAAATGATGTAAAGAGATGAGGCATTAGAATGAACAGGAAATCTAGAGAGAATGTAATCTTAGTAAAAAGCCCCATAGTCATGAACTGGCTTCTACTGTGATTGAGTGTAAGGTCAAACATACACGTACTTTTATTAATGATGAAAGCAGAATCAATATTGCAAATATCTTTGTCTTCGGTTAATAAAGGTATTATTACAGATTGCCTACACAAGTATCTGTGAAACATGGTAATAACAATTGTGAGGTTAACCGTTTCCATACAAAGAAAAATTCATTATTCATTGACAGAAGCGTTAGCGCTACTCTCGGTTGAAATTCTTAAAACCTTTTTCTTAAAACAAGTTTGCTAGAAAATAGTTCACGAATTTCTATCGCTCTTTCTAATAATACCAGAAGTAGCCGTCTTGACATTTTGTTTCGGACAGTGTGGAACGTAATCAGCTTCTCTATTATGTTAATTGTGCCTTTATTTGTATGGGCATATATATATATATATATATATATTTCAAGTAGTAGAAGGATTTGAACAATTATTAAGTAAATCATCGCGCTTTATATTCGACCTCAACAGAATGCAGAAAGCACTGGGCGGCCCGTTTCGTCCTATAAGTGGGACTCTTCAGCAGCGCGCATTCGCTACCAGGAATCGAAACCCGACAGTTATTAAGCTGATGTCATACAAACTGTTCCACGGGCCCTGATGACGAAGAGGTAACGAAGTGCGCCGCTTCTCACGAATTCCATGGTGGAACTAATCCAAACTTCTTTGCCCTTGTGTGGGTATATATATATATATATATATATACCCACACAAATTATATATATATATATATATATATATATATATATATACATATATAGATATATATTATTTGCCAGAATGGAATATATATATATCCCTCCTGTTACACTCATAGAGAAAAAGAGCGAGAAACAGAGAGAAACAATAGCGAATATATATATATATCCCTCCTGTTACACTCATAGAGAAAAAGATCGAGAAACAGAGAGAAACAATAGCGAATATATATATATATATCCCTCCTGTTACACTCATAGAAAAAAAGAGCGAGAAACAGAGAGAAACAATAGCGAATATATATATATATATTCTCGTACTTAACCACCGATCTCCACTGCACCACAACTCGCGCATACGCAATGGTGTTTCTATAAGAGAGAATATATATATATATATTCTTCGCTACACGTCGGCATGACTATTGCAAAAAATACAATGAAGCAATGTTAAAGAACGAACTCGCACCAAGTGTAATAACTGGTAGTAAAGAAAATTAATTAAGTCTGGCGAACCAATCAGGTTGAAATACTGATGATTGGCATCCAGGATTAATACTTTACTGTGTCTTTCACAAAGAGGATCGATGTCTACGTAGTATTAGGTTCAGTCATAAGCAATTTCTATTTTTGGTGAATCCAATTGTAGTATTTTTAAAGAATAAAGTTGATAAATAAATAAAAAAGGAAAACACAAATTATTCATCACTCGAACGAACGTATTTTTTAATCCTATGTATGAAACTAAACCAAACTGATATATATATATATATATATATATATATATATATATATATATATATATATATATTGTAGTCCCTTGAATCTCAGCCAAGCTGAAATTGTCTTCGTTAGGATGCAAAGACTGAAGTGATTAAACTGATAACAATGTCATCAACAGATGAGACTTCGGGAAGGTTGTTATTGGAAGAACGTGACGCAGTTTCTCAGAATATTTTCAATAAAATAAGATTTGGCAAAATCGATGATACAATATTAGAATGCGATGTGAGAAGAGAGGGCATTTTAGACTTGCTACTAAGATAGTCCGCTAATGAATAGTCTTAGACATATCTTCAGAATCGGTCCGACCAATGATGGGTAGGATGGAACGACGAGGTAGAGCAAGGAGAAGCTGAGTGGCATTTGAGTAGTGGAGTGGGAATTATTTTCTAATGAGCATGGCAGAGAGCCGGAGAAATAAGCTTACCGACCGACGTTGCCACCCAACGTAGGTCACCCCCAGACGTTTTAGCTGCCTGTTAACGGGAACTGCATTCTGTCTTGCAACATTTTTCCTTGGATTTTATTTCTTTTTCATTTTTTCTATTTATTAGCAGTGAGCAAATATTTCGAGTGTTTTTTCTTTCAAATAAATATTACTATATGTTTTACGAACATCTCTATGTATTCAGTCTCTGTAGAATATCATCATTTATATATTCTTTCATTCTGAATTAGCGATCACGGCTCTCTACAATTAGCTGTTATTTATAGATCTAAGCATAGTTTGACCTAACAGTCCTTTTTGTCCATTCTCTGTCAGAAATGTATTAGGTAAGTTTCACACTCTTTCTATGTAGCATTTCATTTGATATTATTTAAGCTCATCAAGGTAATGAAGCCACTAAGATGCAAGGGGTTAAAAAGTTTGAAAGAATGTGAGAAAAACATTATCAAAGAAAGAGAATAATAAAAAGAAAGGAATTAAGAAAACAGAAGGTGCTTCCATTATTTGTTCTCTCAAGGAAGAAAGGGTGCCAATTCAGAGTGGCTCATGATGAAAAATTAGAAAACTGAGTTCACATTACAGTCAAGTTCGTTACATGCACTTTGTGTGCTAATACTTTTGGGTATTAATCTAACTGTCCTCCTAGCTGTCGTTTAAATAGTAGGACTTTTATATGAAAAAAGAAACATCGTTTTTTTCCTTAAAAACTTTAAATTCATATTCACTCACCAAAAATAGTTATACCGATTATCCAAAATATATTTCAACCCACAATAAAATAATAAAATAGTCAATTCTTTCCTTAATACGTAATGTGAATACTACATTTGAAAGCCGTCCTTTTTCATAGCATATTGTGAAAAATTTCAAATCTTTCTTTCTGGTTTTAAGCGGTCTTCTAAGCGGCATCTACTTTAACTGAGGGGAAATTGAAAGTAAACGGATTGCTGAGAGATTTTTAGTGATTAAGTGTCCACAAACCGGGGCTCGGGTATATCCGGCTGATAGTCTGTATTAATAGCCATGTTTTAAATAGTGATGTGCTCTGTTTTGTCAATGCCGGAAGATAGATGTGTGCGTCGTACGTTCCCTGCACCGGTTCCAACGTATCCATTCGGATTGCTACTCACTACATCGAAATGAGTAAATAGTCAAAGTTTCACAAGTATCACATACCTACTCACTCGAACATCTACATATAATTTAGGTAACTCTGGTTCACCATCAGCCCTGGAACAAAAGAAAATGTTTATCCCTTGTTTCCTGTTTAGGTTTGGTTTTCCGATTCCTTCTAAATTCTATTTCAATGCTATATCTCTAACTTCTCCATCTAAATTCTGAAATTTCTAATATTAATTTATTTTTCTCTTAAGAGTAGATAAGTTCACCTTTTGTCATGTTCATGCACCTCTCCATTTTTTAAGAAGAATAGAGGTATATCCCTTGTTTCCTGTGTAGGATTGGGATTCCTCTCTCTCCTGGTGTTTTCATACCCTTTCATTTTCAGTAGAATTTTGCCTCTTAATGGCGTTATCACATTACTTGGGTTGAATTGATTAAAAAACAGGGCTTACGTATTTATATCCGTGATGTTTGTTTTACATCGCATTATGTGTGAGCGTGCATCACCTCTTTCCCCGGTTTAAGTGAACACTGACTAGATCAAGAATCACAAGGCACCTTGACGGAATGTTTGGCCGATCAGTGGAAAGTTTGAACGGTTGTCACGTCGCATTTTTTGCAGAAGAAGGAAAAGTTTGAATAACATCGTTTTTCTACCTTTTTTGTCAATAGTTTTCACTTCTTCCTTTCATTTCGATTTCTCTGAACCCTAACACACTTTACAGATTCTTTTTACTTCTTCGTTATCTCTTATTAAATGCGTGGCGGCCAAGTGGGTCGAACGTTAGCGTCCTGACCATGATATCACACCATAGATGATTTACAATAGAAATGATGTATTGATTTCGTCGGTCTGGTTAGGCACTCCTAACATGCGACATCGTTTGGAAACGTCTGGAAACGGAACCAACCTTTTGAGTGAAATTGTTCAGCCAAATCTGCTAGACAGACGTTGATGGTTGTCAGCACGAAATCAGAAGCCATTTTGACCAAGGTTTGCGCCTTCTGGCTTTCATCATCTGCTAAATAATTCAAGATTATCGGCTCTCTGCCAGAAACTGTAATGAAGGTTCCCTTATTTTTGTTGCAGTACATGTTTGTTCTGTGCATGTTGGACAAACGCTAATGTGCCTTAACTACTTTCTGGAAAAAATCTTTATGAATTAATTTTTTTTTAAATGATGAAATAATCTGGAAATTTAATACAAGAATCGCAAAGCAAAACTCAGTGTATTGCTTGCCATTGTGAGTACGCTGTATTTTTTTTGCAGGATATAGTAGCATAGATGTGACACTCACAGAATATAGTAGCTTAGATATGACACTCGCAGGATATAGTAACATAGATATGACACTCACTAGATATAGTAGCATAGATGTGACACTCACTAGATATAGTAGCATAGATGTGACACTCACTAGATATAGTAGCTTAGATGTGACACTCACAGGTTATAGTAGCATAAATGTGACACTCACAGAATATAGTAGCTTAGATATGACACTCACAGGGTATTGTAGCTCAGATGTGACACTTACAGAATATAGTAGCTTAGATGTGACACACAGGATATAATAGCTTAGATGTGACACTCACAGGATATAGTAGATTTGATATGACGCTCACAGGATATAGTAGCTTAGATGTGACACTCACTAGATATAGTAGCTTAGATATGACACTCACAGGATATAGTAACATAGATGTGACACTCACTAGATATAGTAGCATAGATGTGACACTCACTAGATATAGTAGCTTAGATGTGACACTCACAGGTTATAGTAGCATAAATGTGACACTCACAGAATATAGTAGCTTAGATATGACACTCACAGGGTATTGTAGCTTAGATGTGACACTTACAGAATATAGTAGCTTAGATGTGACACACAGGATATAATAGCTTAGATGTGACACTCACAGGATATAGTAGATTTGATATGACGCTCACAGGATATAGTAGCTTAGATGTGACACAAAGACAAACGTTCGGGACACTCATAGGACACTTATAAAAATTCAACTTAACACTCAGTCCTGATTGTTTTACTTGGTCATGCTTGCTAACCATTGCACTACATTGAAGTGGCCAACACGCATTGCATATATATTTTAGGCAAAGTTTTAGAGAAAAACAATAAAATCCTGAAAGGAAGATTGTGTAAAGAGATAGTTCAGGGAATGGAAATGAGAGTTAAATGGCATATAATTCCCAGAACTACAGAGGGAAGGATTTTGTGGAGAGCCATGATCACTGAAGTCCTAAATGGAAAGAGCATAGAGTTGAAGAGATTAAAAATAACACTTTTTATAGTCAGAAACACATAAATCTACACGATATTTGAAGTAAATGCACGGAAATGAAGACAAGCAAGAAAAAATTAAAATAAAATTGTTAACGAGCACGCAGTCCTGTGTACTGTGGCTACTCTCCTTTGTCACCAAAGTTAAACAACGTTGATCCTGGTCATTGATTACAAGGGTCACAACTTGGGAATACAAAATACTGTATACTTGCATGCAGAGGTAGTGTCATGGATAAAGTTTCAAAATTTTAATTGGTGAGTTCATTTTCTAAGTATTGAGTACCAGTGAGGATCGAACACACAGTTATAATAAGGTCTAGCGAGAAAAGTCTGCTAACCATTATACCACGTCTAGGTGCCCAATTTTAAATGGAGAATTGAGTTCCCGTTCCAGTTAGGTTCTCTTACGTGCAAATACTCTTGTGAAAAGCATGAGTCCACCTCTTCTCTCCCAGTTATGAATTAATTAGTAAGACATATCGCTGAAAACATTATTATTACACCCCGCTAAAAGTTGCGTACAAAATAATTGTATTTCAGTGTTAAATAACTTATAAAGAAAAAACAAACGAAACAAATAACTGAACAATCAAACAAAATTATTTACACATCACACTGTATTCCACATCTTTATTGCCATATTTACGATGTTTCGACCATTATACGCTCCGTTCACAAGGACCCACGGTCCAGTGATTATAGGCGTTGAGTAGTTCCAGTAACTTGACCCAAAGAGTTGTGAGTTCAATACCTGGCTACAGCAGTGATGAACAAATAACTTTGAAAGTTGGGTTAAAGAAAGATAACTATATGGCATCCGGAAGTAGCATACCACATGAAATGAGAATGATTCACCCAAGTGATCGAAATAAAGTGTTTGGTCCAAAAGTCTTAACTTCAGAAGAAAGCCGTAACGGACAGCAGTCGAAACGTCGAAACTATGGCAATAAAGATAAGGACAACAGTCCGAACATTGCAAAACAACCAACTAAACAAGAAAACAACCAACTAACTGTTCTGTAGTGACGTAAAACAAAAGTGGATATTAAGAAAATTGAAACACCAAAATCATTCTATGATTCATTGCTCGTCAAGAATTATGCGTAGCATGGCTCTTTGCATAGCTTGAGCTGAACAGACAGGCACAATTCTTCCTCCTACTCTTCTTACCATTCTTCTTCTTCTATTCGAGATGAAAGCGATCATGAGTCACTTTAAATTCCTGTTTTTAGCTTTTCCCCCCTATCTCTCCTAGTCCATGTCTTGTCAGCCATTTACACAAATGTTAGGTATACTCTACTTTTCTCTATCCCACTTGCATTCAATGCGTTAAATTTTATCTTGCTTTCTTCATTATATGTTCAATAAACGTCAACTGTCTTTTTCTAATTCGAAGTATAAGTAGCCCTTTGGTTTCAAAATGTTCCCTAAAACATTATATGTTTTCATCTATTCAATCCGTAGTACTTTTTTACATACTTCTGTAAAAGCACCTTTCAGCAAGGGGATTGTTGAGCATTACCTGCTAGTTACGATGATTGATATTACATAATACTTCAGTATTTTGTTTTGTTTTTGTCGAGATTCTCCTGTTATTTAATATTTTGTCTAGTACTTGGAAGACATATTTTGCTATCCCAATGATTCTTCGGATTTCGGTGCCTCAGGTTCCATTTTCTGTTAAAACACTTGACACATACTTAAGTGCTTGCATTTGACTTTGGTATATCCAATTCGTTTTTCGCATTGTAATCATTCGCTGACAACGTATATAAAAATAAGAATTTTAATTCCAGCGTCCGCTCGTAGATAATGTGTCATAAGGGCGATGCTAAAAGCGGGATTTTGGTCAGACGTCCCCAGATTGTTCTCAATAACTCTCGGTATTTCATTTTTGGAGATACCCCAGACGCCGAGTAATGACACTAGCGACTTTCCAAAAAAGAGCTAAATAAATATTTAGTTACAGATGTAAAACTTTCCTTATACATTACTTATATACTTTAAAAATATTAAATACAAACCGTTGTATGCCTTCCTTCTGCCAGTACATCTCCATAGGGAGTAGAGATTGGTTTACTGCCCAGCGCAGAAAGGATCCCCAGAAGGGGAAGTGTCAATCAGACTTCAGCATTTTTTCCATGGTATTAAAAATAAATAGTTATAATGGACTAGTGAGAGTTCTGCTATTAGGTGTCGCTGTGGGGCAGAGGATATTAGCTCGGAACGAGAAATCAGAGAGCCGAGTTTGAATTCAAGTTGAATTTTTGCATTTACTTACGCGCAATTATATTTGGGGTAGGTAGTAATCCGTCTCTTCTTTCTATAGCTATAGGTCAAATAGCAGAACAGATTGAATTTTATAGCCTTTGTTGGCAACTAGTCTACCACAGAAAGTAATGGCAACTTACTATGGTAAAATATTATGCCTAGTCGGTTATGTCTCTTTCAAGACATGATCACACAAGCATATATCACGTACGGAAATTAACTGACTGATACTTTTGCTGATTTACAAAATATGGCTACTAACGTATCTGGACAATGTAAATAATTACTTTTATTGTATAATACATCTAATTAAAAATATATTTGTAAAAATAAACATGGCCACAGTAAAGGTAATATAATTTTTTTTATTGTTTGCGATGTTGGGGGCAACTATCAATCGCGAAGTCTTTTTTGTGTTGAATCTAAAAAAAAGTTAACACAATTTACATTGACGTTCTTCAGGTTATTTGAACTCAACACTTTATTTCATTCAACGGGTTAGGTTGTTCTAGTTTCATAGTCATACCTCTTCTAAATGACACAGTTATCGCTTTTAACTGACCTTTCTAAGTTATTTTTTTATTTCTGCTGTGGCCAGGTACTGAACTCATACCTCTTAGCGTCTAGCCACTTAAATCAACCAACGCTTTTATCTACTGGGCTATGTTTATTGAATATAAATAGTGTAAATAATTACAATATCCCATCTCAAAAATATAGACACATTTTTTTGAATCTGTACTAAATTTGTAAAAGCTGATCCATGAAGTGTGGTATATTTACAAACTGTATATTGTGAATTTTTATGATGCATCCAATGCTGTTGGCATTCCAGAACATCGTTTCTAATTTCGAAAGGTTTATCTCCTGTCCTAATTCATGCGACATTTGGTGGATCATTTTTTATGATTATCCTTACCCCAACTGTGAATATCTATGTCATTGGCACAGATCCCCTCATCAGCTGTATTATCACCTAGGCAGGGAACATGGAAATGCTTCAACAATATGATACCGTTACTTGCCGCATTTTCATCAATTGCATTTGCTACATTTCTGGAATAAATATTAACTATTCTTCTTATGCCTTCCTTATATCGCTCGAGCTGGCTTTTTCTGTTCTCTTCTTCCAAATAAACACATCCCTTTCACCATGTCACTCCACCATTTTCATCGTCATCTGTTAATATTCTGTTATCAGTAGCAGGTCTAATTGCTGACACAGTTTTGTTGTGATTGGTTAGTGATTTTCAGTACCAGCGGAAACACGATAAGCAGCGTTGATAAAACTAAAAATAGATGAAAATAAACAGAAAAATGAAAAAAAAACAGAAAACAAAATTAACTGAGAAAATCTTATCGGTAGAACAGCAATTGTTTTTATTGTCATGTCTCATTAAGAGTTAGATTTTGACAGCTTTCCATAGATTGAATTACTCTGTATTCTTGAGAAGGTTAGTGGAGCGATATCCTGTTACATTCTATAGGGGTTTGAATTCATAATTTTCGATTTATTGATTTGGTTACCACACAAGGTCAGAGAGGTACTTTTTAACCCAACTCAGGAGACAAAAATAGAGGGGTTCATATTTTTTGTACAAGCGTATTGAACTATTCATTTTTATTTGCATGAGGATCATAAGCCTGATGATATATGTTTATTTAAAATATTGAGCATTTTTTATGCATGAACCAAAGCTCACGTTCTTTAGATGCAACTTTATTAATAATTGACATATAGTGGCGTGGGACCTCAGGGTTAACATGGACAGTTGGTTGCACCACGCCAAGAAGGTTACTTGGAGGCCGCTAATGAAGAGAGAACACACGGTTTAATTTTAACAAAGCAATTTATTTAAAAATTTACACACATAGTGTCAATAGCTTGTTTCAAGAAAATAAAAATAAAATTTCATAATCCGTCGTTTTAAAAAAATTAAAGAAAAATATTTATATAATAGATTAAATGATGTAGCAGAAATTAATATTAGAAATATGTTTAAAAACGTCAAGAAGTTCGTTGTTCACAGAATGGATATACAGTTGCATAAGTTTAGAAGTAGACAAAGAGAAAAATATTGAAATACCTGGATTTTTTAAATAAAACGTTTTGAAGTGCTTCGTTAAGACAGATAGTATAATAATCAAATAATTTGATATTGGTGAAAATATTAACGCTCGACGCGTGAAGAGAAATAAAACTTTTCAGATTATCTCAGATACTTTTCTCTTGCTAATGCAATGTGTTTTCTTATTTTATATCAAAAAGTTTTCGCATAGACTTCCCATTTTCTTTTTCTAAGTTAAGCTGTTAATCCCTGTTAAAACAAGGATTTCTTTGATTCAAAGAAAATTTCATATAGGCTGGAGAATATGTTTTAATCTTTTCCTCAGCATATACTTTGTGAAAACAAAGTTTTTTATTGGATAAAAGAAAATTTCACATACGCTGGAGAATTCGATTTCATTTTTTGTCAGCCTTCCTACAAATCCACGTGAAGATAAATTTTTCACTGCTCCAAAGAAAATTTCAAATAAGCTCGAGAATTTGTTTTCATCTTTTCAGCTCCCATTCAAATCTTTGTGAAGACAAAGTTTTCATTGGCCCAAAGAAAATTTCACATGGGCTAAAGAATTTGTTTTCTTCATAGCTCGCCCACAAGTCTTTGTGAAGGCAAATGTTTATTGGTTCAAAGAAAATTTCACTTAAGGTCGAGAATTTGTTTTTATGTTTTTCTCAGCTCACGTGCAAATCTTTGCAATGACACTGTTTTTATTTGTCCAAACAAAATTTCACATAGGCTCTCACATTTCTTTCCATCATTTTCCTAAACTGGCCCGAATTTGAAGGGTGTAGGTAAAGGAAGTTTTTATTATTTAGTAAACACCCCAAACGAAGCGAAAATACTTTCGAGACAATATTATTTTAAAGTGGAATAACAACGTTTTAATTCTTTTAGGTAACTCGTTGCCAACATTCTTCTTCTTTATGGGTTGGGTCATTTCAAAACGTAGGCAAACATGGCCCTCCACATCTTCTTGTGTCTTGTCGCTTTTAAATTGTTTCCTCTTAGTAACTCTTCCAAACCGCGCTCTGCCATCTACTTGATAAAGCCCATCAAGTGTCTCTTCTATCTATCCGTTCATAGAGTTTCGGATTTTCAAAGTCCTTCTTCTTCATTACGTGTAGCAGAGACCTCGGCTGGTTCTTCCTGATACCAAATATAAGTTTCTTTTTCATTTGTATCCGTTCCAAAACTTCGACGTTGCCCACATATTTGTTCCATGTTATACTCATCAACTTTTTGTAGAACCATAATTCTGTTGCTTTGATTCTCTCCTTTATCTTTGATGAGATCGTCCAGCATTCGCAGTCATATAAAAAGACAAATATCACATAACAGTTCAGTACTCTTTCCTTTGTTTCCAATGAAATCTTCCTCCCTCTCAATACTTTGCTTAATTTTTAAAATGCGTTCTTTGCCATTGTTGACCATGCATTCTGTTTTCTTGTATTTAATCTGTAGTCCTTTCTGAATAACAAACTTACCGCTGTAGGCAATCCAAATGGAATACGAACGACAAAATTTTGTAAGAGAAATAAGTAAAAACAATCAAACATATTGTTGTGGATTCTGGTTGAGAAAACACACAAAATAATGAATAACAAAAGCAGAGATGGAGATAGAAAATGTAAGTTATATTGAACAAAAATATACAAACTGAAACACGGGCTAGTCAATTCAGGAATACTAGGAATACTGTTAGTAGGAATCAATATATACAGTCTTGTCGTGAAAAAGTATGTCTGGGTAATGAGTCTATATCCAGAACAACTCCAACTTAATATGCACCAACTTACTGACTAACTAAGCGGCTGTACAACTATTCAACTGTCCTTTACAACTACAACCCGTATAGGTAGGATTATAAGTACACATCGGGCGAGTCCATTTTTATGTTCAAATGGGGGTGATCCCAAACACATGTAAAGAAATAAATACAATTCAAAGGCGAGAGAAGGAAATAATATAAATTGTTTTTATCACTTTAAATGTGATGTTTAGCGGATAGTTGTATTTGAATAAAGGCTTCATTTATTTGGTAAATAGTATCTATGTGTTGAGGTGTAATAGATAGCCGCTCGGTATAAGAACTCGGAGAACCGAGTTCAAATTCCAGTTTCGGAAACATAACCTTAGGAAAGGTATTGATTGATCACTTATTCCTCCAATAATCGGTTAAATAGCGGGGCAGGTTGGGTTCTATAGACCTGGTTGGCAACCGGTCTACCGCAGAAATTAATGGCAAACTACTACTGGAAGTTCTTCTGCCAAGTCAACCATGATCTTCCAAGCGTGTATTACGTATGCCACTTAACTGACTGATCAGGATATACAGATTGAATAGCAAGACAAATTGGGTTCTGTAGCTTTGGTTGGTAACCAGTCTACCGAAGGAAGTAATTAAAGCCTCCAGCGGGAAAAATCTTCCGCCTAATCAGTCATGTATCACGTATGGCAACATATTGACTGACTGATAATTATTTTATTTCATCTATCAACTCAAATATTTTATTTCGTCTATTAGCTTAAATGAGAAAAATATACGATCTTCTGCAGGATTCGAATCTGCGATCCCCTGGATAGAGAAATCCGTCGGTTGATCCAACGTGGTCTAGACCAACTCATTACAAAGAAGTAAGCCGAAGAAGAAGAATTGAATAAGCGAAATCAATATTACCATAGACTTCTCGAAATGTTCATACCTGCCAAGTCTCATATCACGACGTAAAAAATGCAACTTTCTATGGAAGTAAATAATCTTTTACTTATTAACCCAATACATTTTTTCGCTTCAAATTTTATTTTAACGATCAAGCAAAGGTATGTCAGATTTGACTATGGTTTCCTCAATCCAAGTGTACGCACGTCTGAATTCTGTAACAAAGAGCATATTTCTTTTTTCATCCGAGTTCACGAACATTCTGACTGGTAACGTTAGTAATATAATTGATTGCTTAACAGTTGTAAAATATACATTGAACAATGACAAAAAGTGAATCTACGAAACGAGCCGTGGTGTGGATGAAGTCGAATATAACCTCAATCACACACACACACACACACACACACACACACACACACACACACACACACACACACACATATATATATATATATATAAGTAGATAAGGAACGAAGAAAATATTAACAACGTTCAAAATATTCATTTAAAACAGTGCTCAATATAAAAATAGAGCTATGAACATTTATTATAAATTATAGTTTGGAACATGTACAAATTATCATCTACTACAAAGTGTACATTTTGTTTCGACATTGAAAGGAACAATGTCTCATCAGGTAGTGTGAAAAGAGGAGGAAAATTTCTTTACCTTATATTGGCGAATTATGTGTGCGATGTAAGTGGGGTAGAAAATGGGAAAGTTGTAAGTTAGAATTTGAACAAAAGGAGGAGTGAGGTGATTAATGGGCATGTTGAAAAGTTTAGAGACAGATTTAAAGGTAGAAGATAAAGTATGGTTTTTCACAGACTTTATGGCCCGTCCTTTGGGTATAACAAAAAGAAAGAAGTGGAGAAATGTATATGTATTTAATGATTTTCATTTTTTCTTGAAAATAAGAAAACATGGTTCCTTTACAGATTTAGATATTCTGGCCTGTTTCAGGATTTTTTTATTTAACTTTAGGGGTTGTATTTTTGTTTTTTAACTCCAAAAATATTTAGAAAGTGATGTAATATTTTGTTTGTCCTTGTTATTGAAGGATGAGAGGTGATTGTAAAAGCTCTTTCTAGAAACGTTCATCGTGTAGCCGATATAAATTTTATCATCCTTAAGATTCTTCACGGATGAAATTGTACACTTATATACCAGGGATTTTATTAAGCATTTATTATGTATGGGGCACTGGTTCGGGTTTCTACAATTACAAAAGTTATTATTATGGGGCAAACTGACATGAGTGTTAGAGTTATTTTTGTTGTATGATTTCAATATTTTATTGTTATGTAATTTAATTATTTTTTCTAAATTGTTAGAGCAAGTATAACTGAGTTTTATTGTATTTCTATTGAAAATTTTGCTTAAAGAGTTATTTTGGGGGAAATATATATCTATTAGCTTAAGAAACTTATATCCCAGTTTAAAATTAACTAACTGATTAAACGAAGGATTATACGATATGATTTTTTTATTTAATCAGTTAAAGTGTAGAGCTGTTGAATGTATTTCATTTGTAAATGAATTATTTCCGCAATCTAATTTTGAACCTTCTTTTGGCATCTTCAGGCGATTTATAATGAAAAATTATATATATATATATATATATATTATTTCAAATCCTTGCAAGATTTGAATTTGGACCGCTAGGCTACGGAGAGCATCAGGATCAGAGAAGGTTTTGTTTGCCTTAAACCATATTATTTCCTTCTGATATTCTCGGGTTCTAGCATGACGGCAAACTGCATCCAGCAGCAAGGCCTCTGATTATAAGGTCGTGAAGAGCATGGAACCACCTCTTAATTGTTGTTGTTCTCAGGTCCACCCTGACTCGGAGTGGTAGCACTTGTTAGGGTCTCATCTATGGGCAAAAGGTGAAACCCTAAACTGAGGTCAAAACACTATGAAAACATAAAAATACACTGTTATTGAAATATATACATAAAAATAGACTTTTATAGAAAAATATACAATTTTGAAGGAAAAATATTACCAACAATACATTTTTGAAAAAAAATTATAACCATAACACATTTTTGAATGAAGAAAAAAAACTTCTCGGCAAAACATTTTTGAACACAAAACTAGAAAACATTTTCAGTTTTCTAAAATTAAAAAAAATAAAAAATTGTCATTAAAATCTGAGCAAATCAACCTTCTCACTATAACCAAACATTAAAAGAAAATCATTAAAGCCCCACCTTTTTGGCATTAAATCACCAACAGATATTGATATGCCATTAAACAAAACTCAAACTCAAATATTCTCAAAAGCTATATGTGATCTGAAGAATTATTGTGTTCTGTTTATTAATTCAACATATCTTTCTTACTCCAAACGTTATTTATAGTGGATGCCCATATTTGAGTAGATGATCCGTTTTTATTTTAAACAGTGTATCTGTAATAACATATTTGAAGGCCCTAATCAGGTGGATGATGGAACGAGGGTTGCATGGTGTAACAGGAGAAGTCGTTCTGAGAGCCAGCACATATAGGGAGACGTGGAAAGTCATGATCGCCTACGTCCTGAATGGACAGGGTACATGAAAGAAGAAGAAGAATCTGTAAGTGTGTGTGAAATGAAAAAGGAAATAATTACCGAAACATGTTTCTCTCTGAAGATAGCTGCCTCACTAACAAGTGAAACCAATAAATTCGAAATAATTGAAATATTGAGCTGTATCTACCTATTTGCTTCCGTTTGTGTCTGCCTCTGTACTTCGGTCTATACGCCTCCCTTACGTATATACGCTGTGTTATTCGGAAAGACATTTAGATTTATATCAACCGGTGAACTGTTTGCTAAAATTATCGCTTCCAGTAATTAAGGAAGGCGTGAAATAACTACGTATTACTTTATCGCTTCTTCTATCGCAATTTGTCGGGCTGGACAGTCGGTAGATCATATGTAGAAATGGCCAAACGCTTTTGCCCGGAAAATCAACGTGAAATTAATATTAGTGATTGATTTCAAATGCAGATATAGCTGTATATACTTTCAATTTAGCTACGAACTTAACAGTATATGTACACTACAGATAAAAAGTTTGGCGTAAAACTACATTTCTTAAAAAAAAAACAAACTTAAAATGAGTTATTTTATATTGATTTAAAATAAAAGATAAACAAGTATTTGTTTATACTTCAGAGATGAGGGAGTATTTAAATTATTTACACTGTTCGGACCGTAGTCCTTATCTTTATTGCCACATGGCTCGTAGGATACAGACGTTTATTGGTTCCAGTGAATTGACAGTTGTGAGTTCAATACCTGGCTACAACAGAGCTAAACAAATAACTTAAGGAGGTGATGTAAAGGGAGATAACTACCTTGTTTCCGGAAGTAGCATCGCATAAGGAATTAGATGTTCCAGTGATCGAAATAGCGATTTCTGTTTAAAATTCTTAGCATCTGCAGAAGGCGTGAAGGGTACAACAGCTGAAAAGTCGTAAAGGTGTCAATAAAGATGAGATCAACAGTCCGAACAGTGTACATAATCTAAAAAGTAAACTCTTAGTAACTACAGTGTACTTAATTTTATTTTCATAAAAATAAACAATAAAAATAAACTATAAAAGTTATCATACAAAAGCATCATATTTTGCTTTCTTAAATAAAACCACCGGCTGCATTTATCACTGCTTTATAAAGCTTTTGACAAGCTCACTCTCATGCTCTGGGTATTATTTTCGAACTAATCTATTCATTCTTTACTAATTCAGTGATAAAGAGTTAAGGAGATTGAGGTGGGTAAGATATAATTTCCAGAATGTTCTTCCTTGATTTGACTCTAATTTTGACATAATTCAGAAATATATTCTGAATTTTTGTCTTCTTGAAAGGTTATTTTCCAGTTATGTATAAAGCAGATGGCATAGTATATTTTTTGCGAAATCGAATGAAAATGTTCTTTTTTCGTGATTTTCTTGAGTGAAGTAAAATCTCCAGTCCATGTTTTAATTTCCAAATGTCTGCTGTGGGATTAATGGTGAAAACAAAGTATAATGTTTCTTTTATACAATATTAACGAATCTTATTATCGAATGATCATTTTTTTAATGAATCCCTTAAGCAGAGTCAAATCTCCAGTCCATTTGATAAGCTCCAAATGTCTACTGAAAGGTTAATGGTAAAAACAAAGCATAATGTTTCTTTTATAAATATTATCTAATGATATTTTCGAATGAAAATTTTCTTTTTTGATTATTTCTTTCAGTGGAATAAATCTCCAGGCCTCTTGGTAATCTCCGAATATCAACTGATGGGTTAATAGTGAAAATAAAAAAAAATAATATTTCTTTTATAGAATATTATCGAATAGTAATATTCTTTTTCATAATTCCCTTGAGCAGAATCGAATTTCTAGCCCTATTGGGATTCTCCAAAAGATTACTGATGAGTTTATGGTTAAAACATAATAAAATGTTTATTTTTTTAATTTTCGTAATTTCGAATCCAAATTTGAGGATTTGGTCGTTAAGATATGTCTGCAGAATTATAAAGAATAAACACAAATATACTTGATTGTCATTTGAGTTGTTGTTTTTATAAAATGCAATATGGCTTCAAAATCTTGCGGGTATGTGTGCGATATATATATATAGTAAAGTTTTGTAATTTGCTTAAAGCATTGTGTAAAATAGTTATATGGGTTGTCTTGAAGACTGTCACAATGCGTTGAGTAAAATAAAGGAAGATAAAGTAGTGTTTGGGTATTACCTATTTATTAAACACTAATAATTCGAGATCAAAATCTCATCTTCAGAATGGCAGAGAATCTTTTGTCTGCCCAGGTCTCTTCACGGCCTCTCTAAGAATGGCTGTTCCGTGCTGTCCACTGCAGCTGTCCACTGCTGCTGTACGTGTGTGTGTGGCTGTACGTGTGTGTATGGCAGTTTCGGGCTGCCCACTGCTGCTGTACGTGTGTGTGTGTGTGTGTGTGTGTGTGTGTGTGTGTGTGTGTGTGTGTGTGCATGTGTATGTTTGTGTATTCCATCTGCTCTGTGTGTGTATGTGTGTGTACCTGTGTGTATTCTAGTTGGGGCCTTTATGGTTTGATGATATCAGTTTGCTTGTATGTGTGGTTTATCTTAGTGTGATCTGATAGTTCCTTGACTCTCTGACAAAGCTGAAGAGTATCATTTTCATTACTGTTGTTTTATCTATCTGATTAACTGGTGCCGTAGGAGTGGCCGTGGCCGTGGCCGTGTCATGTGTTCGTGTCTATGTGCGCGTGGTTATTGTAATTTATTCTAACTTATTTTGTATGTGTGTGTGCGTGTGTGTGTGCTTTCCGGTGTGCGGTGTGTAATAGGCGCCTCTACAACTTTGCCGGGGGGGGGCGGGAAAATATGTGCGCGTAGTTATTGTAATACATTCAACTTCATTTTGTATGTGCGTGTGTGTGTGTGCTTTCCGGTGTGCGGTGTGTAATAGGCACCTCCGCTACTTTGCCGGGGGTGGGGAAATAACTTAGTGCAAAATTATTTGTTCATTTATTATTATTATTTTTTATTTTTTTTATTTTTTTATTATTTTTTAATATGTTATGTTTATATGTGTGCGTTAAACCGTGATATCGTACCCGTGTGTGTGAGCTTTAGTGTTGTGGTGAGAGTGTGTCATGTGCGGGTTAGCGTTGGCTATTCTGTTTCGTAACCTAGTTTAAGCATGT
The DNA here is from genome assembly GCA_037127315.1 of Ascarosepion bandense. Lineage (NCBI taxonomy): Eukaryota > Metazoa > Mollusca > Cephalopoda > Sepiida > Sepiidae > Ascarosepion > Ascarosepion bandense. The sequence goes on along the minus strand of JBBBDQ010001657.1, from coordinate 31,315 downwards.
ATGAAATTATATAGTCTAGATTAAGGATGAGTATGTCATCTATGTATCTCGTGAATAAGGCGTATGTATGCCAGCTGCTGAGTGCGCGACGCTCCAGTTGGTTCATGTATGTGACGGCAAGTAGTTCGGATAGGCTGGACCCCATCGAAAGACCGGTGGTCTGTTTGTAGGTGCGTCCTTGGAACGTAAATTAAGTATTGTCTACTATAGTTCTTAGGAGTAGGTGAATGTCCTTTGGGGTGAAATTGTAGTAGTGTAGGTCTGAAGCGGCGATGGAATCCGTTATTAAATCAACCGCTGGGTGAGCGGGAACTGACGTAAATAGCGAAACAACATCGAGGCTAAATGCGTATTGGTTATGTTGTAGCTTGTTTTGATGGATTCCCTGTAGTCTGTGGATGACTTCATCGGAACTTTTGACGTGTCCGGGGAAGGTGGAAAATATGGGTTTAAGGATTTGTGATAGTAGCCATGCTATTTCGGATGTGGGTCTTTCTATGCTAGAGACAATGGGTCTAATCTATGGAGTCGTGTTATTTATGTGTGTTTTGATTAGGTGGTAGAATTTTGGGTCTAATCTATGGAGTCGTGTTATTTATGTGTGTGTTTGATTAGGTGGTAGAATTTTGTTCTTGGTGGTAAAATTTAGCCTGTATTTGCTGGGAATTTTTCATGACTTGCATATCTCAATCCGTGCAGTGTTAATGCGGCGTTCTATTTGGGTTGGGGTTATGTCGGTGGCTTCCGTATATAGTTGTGTGTTGCTGAGGTGTTCGAGAGCTAGTCGGCTGTATGCGTCTCGGGGTATAACGCAGAATTCCTTACCTTTATCGGATGGGAGTTAAATGAGGTCTTTCTCTCTCAGGGTGTCTAGGGTGTGGCGTTGTGCTCCGGAGAGGTTGTGTGATATTTTTCCAATATTGTCTTTTAGGATTGTGAATATAGTTTGTTTAAGCCGAGAGAGTTTAAGGTTAATCGCGTGGTTGTTAGGGGGTGGGTGGAGTGGATTGTCTAGAGTGTAGGTGGGGAATTATTGGAGTAGATAGATCTATCTATTCTCCCGGTTCACACTCCACCCATGTCTATTGAACAGGTTAAGAGGCTCATCCCTTGTTCCCTGTTTAGGATGTGGTTTCCGGCTTTCTCTTTTCCAATCTTTTCACTATTACGTAGCCCCTGCACATCAGTGGCGTTACCGCCTTGCTCGGGGTGATACGATTAAAAAAAAATTGTTTAGGCGCATTTGTGGTTGGTGTTGTTCATAGCCGATAGCCGCTTCAGTTGGTATGCTATCTGGCAGAAGTTTGTTTCGACATCTAGCATTATTTTATCGTTCAGCTTCTGCGTCAGTATAAACTTTGGTCCGATACTTAGTAATTCAAGTTCCTCGTGTGAGAGGGACTTAGATAAATCCGTGACCAGCGGTTGCTTTGTGGTTAGTGCATCGTGCAGTTCGTTTGTGTATGTGTGGTGGAGATCGTCTGGATGTTGTTTTTTATATTTCCACAGATATTTCTCCTTGGGGCGTTCCTTTTCATGGTATACGCTCGAGTGGTAGCTTTTGTTGAGGGCCGTTGTGATTTGCGCAGTAGACTCTGGGTCGCCTGGAACGGAAAGGTAGTAAAGGCCCAAGGTGTCACACCCTATCTAACACCTGCTTCCTGAGGCTACCACACTTCAGTGAAAGTATAACAGCAAAAATACGTAGAGCTATCCACAGAGAGGGATTGGATATACAACTGGCCCACTACGGCCACGCTCTCCGCACACACCACAACTCAAACCACAAAACAAATAACAACACCACATGCACACTAGCCAATTGCCCTATTGCAGGCACCGGCGTATGCCATCAGGTATATATCGTGTACCACATACAATGCGCCAAATGCGGAGAATTCTATGTTGGCAGCACCACAAGACCATTACATATTGGGATAAAAGAACACATACAAACGCAAGTGTTGTCTGACCATAAACATAAAAAAATGCAAAAATACTAACAAGAACATAATCGTCAACATTAGGGTGAGAGAGCGGAAAAGTGTCACTCATAATAACTAAACTACACCCACAGATCACAATCGACAAGAGCTTAATCTAGCATTCATGACAGAATAGACAACGCTAACACGCACATGACACACTCTCACCACAACACTAAAGCTCACACACACGGGCACGATATCACGGTTTAACGCACACATATAAACATAACATATTAAAAAATAATCGAAAAATAAAAAAATAAAAAATAATAATAATAAATGAACAAATAATTTTACACTAAGTTATTTCCCCACCCCCGGCAAAGTAGCGGAGGTGCCTATAACACACCGCACACTGGAAAGCACACACACACACACACACACACACACACACACACACACACACACACACACACACACACATGAAGTTGAATGAATTACAATAACTACGAGCACATATTTCCCCGCCCCCTGGCAAACTAGTGGAGGCGCCTATAACACACTGCACACCGGAAAGCACACACACACACACACACACACACACACACATACAAAATAAGGTAGAATAAATTATAATAACCACGCGCACATAGACACGCACACATGACACGGCCACGGCCACTCATACAGAACCAGATTAATCAGATAGATAAACCAACAGTAATGAAACTGATACTCTTCAGCCTTGTCAGAGTGTCAAGGAACTATCAGATCACACTAAGATAAACCACACATACAAGCAGACTGATATCATAAGACAATAAAGGCCCCAACTAGAATACACACACACACACACACACACACACACACACACACACGTACAGCAGCAGTGGACAGCCCGAAACTGCCACACACACACGTACAGCCACACTCACAAGTACAGCAGCAGTGGACAGCACGGAACAGTCATTCTTGAAGAGACCAGGAAGAGACTCGGACAGACAAAAGCTTCTCTGCCATTCTGAAAATGAGATTTTGATCTCGACATATTAATGTTTAATAACTAGGTAATACCCAAACACTACTTTATCTTCCTTTATTTTACTCAACGCATTGTGACAGCCTTCAAGACATAACACACACACACACACACACACACACACACGTGTGTGTGTGTGTGTGTGTGTGTGTGTGTGTGTGTGTGTGTGTGTGTGTGTGTGTGTCAGGTTAAATAATTTGCAAATATTGTGTTTGGTTATTTTTAATATAATCCATTCATAGTCACGGATAATCTTTCGCGTATTATAATTGAAAGATGTAAGAAATGAGCTGTAACTTTGACAGATGATTTTATTATTCATTTCTCGATGTTACCAAGTTCTTTTGATTTTATTCCGAGGTCATCTTTAGGGGTGTGAGTTGTGGCAAATAATCGTAAACCTGGGTTGCTAAAAAATACTGTAAATTTTCTACTTGCTTTAAATATAACAGGTTGACAGATTGCTTATCGTTCATTAGAACGTGCAAATTATCCAATATGAAATTTGTTATGTCGTAACGTCATGGTCATGCACGTGTAAAATATGAAAAAACTGTTCTTTTTATAAACATTTTAGAATATTACTACAGTATTGTATTAATTGACGGCTTAATTGTTTTGATAAATCTTATTAAATATAAGCCGACTCAATGTTTACAATTTATTTAATCTGAGATATGTAAAAGAAGAATTGCTGACTAAACACACACACACACACACACACACACACACACATATATATATATGTATATATACATATATATATATATATATATATATATATATATATATATATATATAAAGACAGAGAATGGTACATAACTCCTTATATGCCAGAACAATATTAGGAAAATTAATTAGAAGCATGAAAATATTTCCCGCTCAACGCATTTCGTCCTTTAAAGTGTGCAGTCTTTAATCAATCGAATCAAGCTGAGTGCTTCACTGCTTAAATTAGGAGGAATAGCATGAAGCTGAAAAGTTTGGGACGTGTCAAAGAATATCAAGACATGACCAGAATCGAACTAAAATGATATTTACATTGACGCAAATACACATCCGCACGAAGGAGAGAGTGCACTGAAATGTTTCAATTACGAAATTATATATATATATATGGATATATCAGTCAGTCAGTTAAGTGCCATACGTGACACATGCTTATAGCGATCATGTCTCGAAAGAGACATGACTAACTGGGCAAAAGATTATCCTGCAATAGGTTGCCATTGCTTTCCAAAGTAGACTGGTTGCCAGCCAAGGCTATAGAACCCAGTCTGTCATATTATTTAACCCATAACTGAAGGGAAGAGATGGATTAATATTTTTCTCAAGAGTATTTGTGCGTAAGTGAATGCATGGAATTAATTCGGTTCATTTGTCTTCATATTTACTTCTATTTTATCACTCCTTTTTATTAATTATCCCGCATTGTGATAATAGAAATTCTGTCCAAAAAAAGTGGAATGTTGAAAAAAAAAAACCCCCCCAAAAAAAACCGGACGCAAATTTGCTCCAAATTATGTAGCGATTAAATGCTTTATCTAAAACAAATAATAATAATAATAATAATAATAATAATAATAATGACAGCTGACATAGACTTTAGGAGAAGGAAAACTCCGAACAAGAACCCGCAACTGAAGGTGTTAATCGTGCCGAAAAGTGAATGTCTACTGTGTTATAAGGTCGTAAACGATCTCCTACAGGCTTCGGAAGCCTGTTTGTAAAAAAACCGTGGACTTTTGGACCGGTGCCTCACTAGTGGGAATAATATGAGAATTAAAAATAGAAACAAAAGAATGGCAGTGAATAAAGCGGGAGCCTGCTTTCAGGAGGGAACCTACCAGAGGTCGAAAAATCTGCCATAGGAACAAACTCCTAAACAAAAAATGAATTTTCAGGTCCCCACAACCAGGATAATCCTAAAGATGACCTAGTAAATTCTGCAACTAGATCCATAACCGTATATTTAAAGAAAGGAAAAAATGTTCTCGTGAGGAGTACAAAGCCGTTATGACTGCATTTCATGAAGTGTTGCTCAAAACTTCATAATAACACCATTCACCAAACATATGACTTTTGGCGTGAAAATTTGGACAAATAGAAAGTACATTGAAGAAAATAAACTAGCCAATGTACGAAGGTACATCATGTAATATAACCGATTGACAAAGGCTGAAACTAATTAAATAAATAGAATTTCAACCAAAATAGACGAATCAATAAAACATGAAAAGGAACCGGAATCGAAAAAAAAGTAGTAACATCACAGAAGCCGTAGATCATAATGTAGAAACCGAGATACACACAAATCACTGTGAAGATAAGGCTGAAAATTTAGAAGTGTTGGAAAGGTGTCATCTGAGTCAGTTACAAGACGACAATAAAACGAGTTCAGAACACATTGAAGAGAATTATTTTACCGAAAACAAGAACAGTATACAAGAAGACAAGGAAGAAATTAAGAGCCATATAAGTCAGATACAAAACATTGCAAGCGAGGAACCGGAATAACTCCCGAAATTACAACCAGCAAAACATAACCTCGAAACTATTAACCTCTACAATGCAGCACTCAAAGTAATTTTGGATGAAGACACTCATATAATTCTCAATGAAGCAATATATGCATCAGCAATAGTTGCACCAAAACAAATTGAACATCAAATTAAAAACAAGACATTCTCACAGACATGAAGATCCACCTTGGAAAAGAAAAATAGAAAAAGAAATCGAACTACTTAGAAGTGAATTATCAGTACTCAATGAACTGACAAGAGGAATAAATGTAAGAACTAGAAAAGGCAGAAGAGTCGAAAGAAATACAATATTAGAAATGAAAATGAAGTCCTATCTACCAAGGAAAAAATAAAGCAAACAATGCAACTGAAGGCTCAAAGAATAAAACACTATGAGAAAAGTTCAAGATTCTACAGAAAGAACAAGATCATTCAAACCGATGAAAAGAAATTTTACAGGCCAATTGGTAAACAAAGAATTGATGTGACTGTCCCTCTCAGAATTGAAGAGGTTAAACAGTTCTGGGTAAAATATTGGCTTGGCCTAAAGAACAGAACATGGAAGCATATTAGATTGCGAAAGAGATAAAACTAATAAAAAATAATCTAGAACAGACATGGGCTGGAATCACAAAAAAGGATGTTAAATGTGCCCTGAAAAAAGCACACTATTGGAAATTTCCAGGAATAAAATATCCTAACTTTTGGCAATATTATTTAAATATAGCACATAAAAACTAGCCAAAGAACTTCAAGAAGTTTTTAACGATCCTGCATGCATGACCAGAGGAATTATCTTTCTTCTACCCAAGAATAGTGACGGAAATATCCCGAGAAACTACAGACCAATTACATATTTCTTCTTGGAAAGAAATGACATACTACCATTTGGACAAAGAGGGTGCAAACATTGCTGTTCCGGATGTAAAGACCAATTACTTATTAAGAGGATGGTCTAGGAAAACTGATTCAATGCAAAGAAAAATCTTAGTACTGCCTGGATAGATTATCGTAAGGCATTCGATGGTGTACTATATTGCTGGATATTAATTTCTTTAAATATGTATAAGGTATCACTCTTTATCATCAATTTCATCAACAAATGCTTGTTGATATGGAAAACAACACTTTACCTCAATCATATGAATGGAACCTATAAGTCTTGTGAAATAAACATCAGCAGAGGTATATTTCAAGGTTACTATTTGTTTCTGTTACGATTTTGCATATCAGTAATGGCCAACCTGGCCAGAAAGAATGTGATTATAAAATAACTCAAAAGAAAATAAACCATCTATTTTACATGGACGACTTAAAGTTGTGTGCTACGAATGACAATGACCTGGAAGGTCTTCTGCAAACTGTAAAATGCTTCAGTGAAGACATTGAAATAAAAGTCAATTTGAATAAATGTGCTAAAGTTACTGTTTTACGAGGATGGGTAAAAACATCCTCAATTAGCTTAGACCCTGTTGTAATAATAAAAGATTTATAGCAAGAAGAAGCTTATGTGTACCTACGTGTAAATGAGTGTGAAAGAATTCACAATAAGAAAATGAAAGAAATAGTGCGTAAAGAGTACTATAGAGGGCTACGACTGATATTAAAAACTGAACTGAATTCTCAGAACAAAATTATGGCCATTTATAACCTTGCCATTCCAGTGGTCCAATATAATTTCAACATCTTGAACTGGACTCTAAATGACATCAGAAGAATGAATTCTAAGATAACAAAGCTTCTTTTTAAACATAAGATGCATCAGCCAAAGTTTGATATAGACTGTCTATACATACAACGTAAAAAGATTGAAAGAGGTCTTATTCAGCTAGAATTGTCATACAAAACAACTATTGACTTATTAACATACATGGAAGCAACAAAGATATGGACGATGCAATTAGTCAAACAACATGAAAACAGAATGAAAAATATTCAATAATGAAAGAAGGCAGTAAATACAAACCAGATTTACATTTAATAGATTCTGTAGAAAAGCAAAACAGCGGCTAAGAACCAACTATTGGGGCAAAAAATATGAAAAAGAAAGCCAAGGATAAAGCTCGTGAACAGATGAAACAAACTGGCAAGACAAATCTTTGCATGGCTAAATCCAGAACGTGTGAATTAACCCAATTTTGATAAAGTTAATACTCATCGGGATGTGAACTGGCGATGAATGCAGTATAGTTGCTTGCAGTGACACCCATACTTGTGCGAATAACACTGCAAGAATCTCGATATTATTCAACTATTGTTCAAAGCAGCCATCTTAGACGCTACAGAAGAGTTTGTGCTCCTAACTACCTAAAAGAAAAAGCAATCAGAGACCTGCCAACCCTGTACCCTCAGCATGAAGAAATTTTTCCACCATCCGCACTAGTAACAAAAAACTCGTGAGAGCACCAATATTAAAACTTGAGAAGTGGAAAGAAACCGAGAAACTTTACTTAAACAGGAAATGAAGAACGAGCCTCTACTTCTGTTCAAGAGAGTTGGTAGGTTATAGAACGGGCGACAGGAAAGCCTGTCTGTTATTAAAAAATATAAAATCCTCTGAAGTCCTCTTTGGTAAAACGTTATCATATGATTCATAGCGTTCTTCTTAATTTTGTCATTGGTCTGAAATCTAGTTCTTCGCAGTTTCGATTTTAGCTTTTCGAAACTACAGATTCTGCAAGGAAACAAATCCTGTTTGGTACAGAAAAATTAAATTCGATATGTATCAAAACTGCTGAGCTTTCAACGTCATTTTCAATCTAGGAGAAAAAGCAGAATTTTGATGGGCCTTAATGAAGCTCCGCTGAAATCCTCTCCCAGCTGACACAGTCAAACGTCCCTGCTGTTCTCGTTTTACACTATGAAATCAGGCCTGGCCCTATTTTGAATTCTTTTTCGTTTCACAGGCAATGAAAATTCCGTTTAGGATTTCTACTGTATCCGTCTACATATTTAATATCGGGGAATTTTTCCTAACAATTTTTGACATTAAAATCACTTCGTTTGTTGTTGATTTGCGTTTTTGATGTTTTCCCTCTCTTTTTGCACCGTTTCTTGGCTTAAATGCCGTAATCGTTGTCGTGATTCAAAAAAAAGTATTCTTGGATATATCTAAAAGAGGCTCACATGTTTTAGTTGCCTTCATGTATCTGTGAATTCCCACTGACGAGAAACTTTCGAGTTTCATAGATTCTAACATTGATCACGGATTTATAGGTAATGTGTATTTAACACCGCCAAGAGTGGAGAAGGTAATGGGGAGAGTGGACAAAATTTCTGATGCTCAGATGAGAGCCAATGCCAATAAAGGAGGATTTGGATTCATATCTGTCTTATAAGGTGTTTTCGCGGATGTGAAAGTGCCGAACTCGACTGCAATTCGGCATTCTGATTTCTTATTCCGAGACGCTATCCGAAATATCACATTGCATGAACCGAACAACGACAAAATTTTGGAGAGGATGGAAACAAAAAGGAAACTTATACTTAACATCAGGAAGAGAGAGCTGGAGATTCTGGGACATGTAATGAAGTAGGAGAGCTTAGAGGATCTGATACTCACAGGGCGGATGGAGGGAAAAAGTGTCATACCTGATATGCCTAAGTAGGTGGATAGCAGAAATATGAAGAAAAACGGTTTTAAGATCTACAACGGATAGGGGCATATGGGAGGCTATTATCGCTTACTTTATAAAGAAATACGGCACATAGAAAAAAAAGATTCAAAACCACGCACAAACAATAATAAATAAAAAATTGGTTGGGCGAAGGACAGCTAGAACTAAAAAAATACAGCTAAAAGATTGCAAATTTATTGCTTTAAAGCGGCTTCATTAAAAGGAATATGATCAAAACAGGCATAACAATAAATGTCCAATCACGCTAGCAAAATGACTATAGCTGAAAATTTGTCGGGAGAGTGAATAGCCTTTGGTAAACACAAGTAATCGTTTCATGCTACTTGTCCTACCTGCAGAGATACAGACAAGAAAGCTAAATAAATATGATGTGAGTCATGGCAATTTCAGTATGAATGATACTTTTGGTATAATTGTTGAAACAGTGGCACTGAAATCAGTCGAGGCTGCAGTAGGACCAATGATAATAAGACCCAGTCGTCCTCGTGTCGATAATTATAACGACTAATCGATTACTAATTATCTTTGTATTTCCGCACAAAACGTGCGTGACGATGTCCGGGATACTGTGGGTATGTGAAAGGCCAGTAATTGCTATGAGGACAGTGTTTCGCTTCTGGTCCGGTCTTGATATTCTTTGACACGTTCCAGACTCTTTCGCTTGAAGCCATTCTTCCTGATTTAAGCAGTGAAGCACTCAGCTTGATTCACTTGATTCGCTTGATTAAAGATGATAAACTTTAAGTTCCTTCTTTCTTTTGTTCCTTCATTCCTACGTATATTCATTCCTTTATTCTCGCGGTCGACACCATCTATTCATTTTCTATGCAACCATCTTTCCCTTTCTCGGTCGTCTCTCCTTTTTCCTATTCCGCCAATTCGTTCTTTATATTTGTCAATACCACTACACTCTTCTTCACGTCCTATTCTTCCTTTCACTCCTTAATCTGTCTCCCCTTCTTTGTTTCTCTATCCTTTCCCTTCTTTTTACACACGCTACCATCTTTTACTCCTTGCTCTTTCCTTCAGTAAATCAATGACTTTAAAATACAGTGCTGTCCTTTTTGAGGTGTCATATATATATATATATATATATATATATATATAAGAGAGAGAGAGAGTGAGTAAGAGAGAGAGAGAGAGAGAGAGAGAGAGAGAGAGAGAGAGAGAGAGAGAGTAAGTAAATAAATTCCCAACGTTGTGTCTGCTTATTTTTAATAAAATCTGCTCGTACCCACGGATAATCTTTCGCGTATCATAATTAAAAGATGTAAGGAATGCGATGTAGCTTTGATAGTTGGTTTTATTATTCATTTCTCGAGGTTACCAAGTACTTTCAATCTTCTTCCTTCAGGGGTGTAAATTGTGGTAACAAAAAATAACCGCAAAACTGTGTTGCTAAAAATTACCGTAATTTTTTGTTCATATGTAACGGTTGACAAATTGCTTAGCGTTCATTAGAACGTGATAATTATTTTGAGGATTATATATATATTTCTTCACATGGCAGTGTTTCTTCTGCATGTAGTATCTTTTCAGAAAGTAAGGGATCATGACTCTCCACAACCTCTTATCATTGTAGCCTCTAGCAACGTCTCTTCCTTTGCCAAATCTGCCGACCCGTTCTGGCATCCATTCACACACGCTTGTCAGATAAGTGGCTTGCTGCTTTTCACAGTCACTCTTTCCATTGTTTGCCTTATGTGTATCATATTCCCAAAGCCTTCCTTATATACCCATTGTCTTTCTCTTTCTGATTCTGACTATTATTTTTTGTTCCTATTTCCCTTAAAACTTCTTCATTTTTTAGACACGCTGGGCATAGAATTGTCAACATTCTTCTGTATAACCATATTTCTGCTGTCTGCTGTTTTCTCTTCGTCTATGAAGAGATTGTCTAACATTAAAGAATAGCTACTCTTATTAAAAAAAATAATTCGCCAAGATGAACATTTTTAAAAATTGCTTTAATCGCTAAATCATCCACTGTAAATTTGCGCTTTTTTAAGTGCTCGTTTTAATGTGTCCAAGAATCGCTCCGCCTGTTCATTGGACCTAGTGTTATATGGCGGGTTCTTAATGTGTTTCCCCTGGAACATTTCACAGAACTTTTTAAATTCACCAGACGTGAACTGCGTTCCGTTGTCCGTCACCACGCAATCCACTACACCAAAACGCGAGGACAGTTCATGAAGGAATACTATCGTGCACCCCGTGGTAGATCTTATGCATCTAAGAACTTCCGGCCATTTATGAGGTAGTAATGGTCTTCCAATGGACCCGCAAAATCGACGTGAATCCTCTGCCACGTTTGGGCAGTCTTCGACTACGGTTTGCACATAGCTGGTGGAGCTTTAGCCGCGAACGCGCACCCTTTGCATGCCTCAATCATGTCATCTATATCTCTGTCCACGTGCGGCCAGTAGACGTAAGAACGCATGAGATTTTTTGCACGTTTTTTTCCGGGATGTCCCATATGAAAGTTCCACAGGAATTTCTTTTGCAAATTTTTAGGTATCACCACTCTTTCATTATACAATACATCGTCAAAGCGAAAAATCCTCAGGCACACTCGTATTTTTATTGTAATTTTTATTCTTGGTAGTACAGATATATTCGTCTTTTAGAGCCTCTCTTTTGATGTCTGATAGTGTTACTTGAAGCCCTCTCACGGTGTTCGCAATCATGTTCTTTATCTCGCAGTTCGTACTTAAGGTCGCAATTATCGAGTCTTCAAATATTTCTTTGTTTTTTGGAACGAGCCAAGACAAACCGTCAGTATGGCAGATGATCTTGGAGGACAGGTATTCAATCTTAAAATTATAGTTCAGCAGAATTGTACCCCACCGTATAAGTCTGTTCGCAGTGTACACCTGTAATTTTTTCTTAGATCCGTATATAGTCGGTAGCGGTTTGTGGTCAGTCTGTAATGTAAAATATATGCCGTGTAGATAACTGTGAAACTTGATAACGGCGAAGATTATATTTAACGCCTCCTTTTCGATCTGCGAATATTGCTTTTCCGCAGGCAGCAAAGTTCGAGACGCATGCACGAAGGGTTTTCTCGTTCCATCCGGAAGTTTGTGTAAAATGCAGGCGCCGCTGCCATAAGAGCTGGCATCGCTTGCTACTATGATGTCCAACTTTGGGTCATAGTGAGTTAGAGAAAGGTCTGAAGTGAGTGTGTTCTTTATTTTTTCGAATGCTGATTTGCTTTCCGGTGCCCATTCCCAGGTTTTGTCTTTCTTTAGTAGTTCGTTTAAGGGAGCTCGCAAGTTGTGCATGTTTTTAATGAACACCTGGTAAAAAAATTGCTCAGCCTAGAAAGTTTTGTAGTGCTTGCACGTTATCCACGCGCCCGCATGTCTGGATTCTTGAACTTTGTCAAATACGCTTAATACGTGCTCCCAATGGTCTTTCAACGATTTACTAGTAATTAGGATATCATCAAGATAGGCTGTTGCGAAATCAAGGTCGCCTAGCATGGTATCTATAACCTGCTCAAAAATAGCAGGTGCGACCTTGATTCCAAATGCCAGTTATTAAATCTATGCAACCCTCTATTTGTATTTATACACAGAAGTTTGGAACAGTTCCCCTCAACCTGGATTTGTAAATATGCATCCGACTAGTTAATTTTAGAAAAAAAATTGCCACTGTTTAATTTATTAAATATCTCTTCGGGGTTATGGAGAGGATAGTGGTGATCTTTTAGTGCAGCGTTTAATCCCGTTGAAAAAGAAGCACATACTCTGATTTGGGTTGAGTTTTTCTTTACATATACTATTGGTGCAGCCCATTTACTGAAATCAATTTTAGACAGGATACCAGCATTTAATAATCTGTCTAATTCTTCGTCTATTTGGTTTATCGCTGCAAACCGAACGTTCCTCTTCTTTTTTTAACACAGGCTGTGCATTATCCTTTAACTTGAATTGAGTTTTTATTTTAGTGCACTTCCCTAAGCCACCAGAAAACATTATTCCGTTATTCCATTTAATGTTACAGCGAAAATACTTCACCTAAAATATTAATTTTAATTGTTACAGAAGGTGCTGTTTTCATTGTTCGTAATAAAGTTGGCTTTTTCAGTCACATCCAGATATACAAATTAATAATCGTAGTCAGACCCAGAGTCGAGCTCGAGCTTTATCGTTTTGTTAAATATTTGCACAATTAAGTATTTACGCAAATTTCCATCTTCTGTATTGCTTGACTGTGTCTGCCTAATTTTATTTTTTTTAATTATTTTTTTTAATTTAATTTTTAATTTTTTAACATACCAGCTGCATTATGTTATATGGCCAGGTTTACCACAATTTTGACAAGCATTCTTCTTTTTGGGTGAGCTAAACCTTATCCATTGTAAGTTTCCGAAAATATAACACGGACCTGGTGGTGAATTTTCTTGTCTATTCGTAGTATGCTTGTCACGATATTTTGGTCGCATAGACTTACTTTTTCTCTTTTTCCGGGGAGTAATGTTTTGGTCTACTCTTAATTCTTTTGATATGAGCGACTCCCGACTCCTCGATATTTCTAGTCACATTTTACGGATACGATCATCTGGCAGTCCTCTGACATATTTTCGCTAATTCTCTAATTTTGTCAGCACTAGACATCTAATTTTAGCGTCTCTAGCTGAGACTAAACACTGGACAAAAACCAGACATTTGAAGACGTCAGCAGATAATTCTGCTAATTTAAAGTCATTACAGTGTTTATTTACTGTAGCCGAAAACATCACATAGTCCTACTGATTCTCCTTGAATAGATTTAGGCACTTCCATCTCTTATGGAAGAGTGACGTGTCAGGTCCAAATAGTTCCGACGGTAACTTAACTGTTTCTGTGAAATCAAAGTCCGTTGTCCCTTTGCGAAGGATAAAGTCAACGAACCTACTGTGTTCTGTGGTACCCAGTTTTCTTAGTAATACCCGAACGTTTTTAGAGTTTGGCCATTCTTTGTAATCAACATTGAATAAATCCTCGTACCGCCTGTAGAAAGCATCGAAGGTTTTTTCATCTTCGGGTACAAATTTGAAAGTTTCAATGATACTCCAGATAGTGCCCTGGGAAAATGCATTTTGCCATTTAATGATTTGTACAGTAACCCTTCCATTTTGATATTCCTCGCTTTTTTAAGAGCTTGTTCTTGGAAATCTTTCTGTTGTTTATGAAGTTCCATAAACAGTTGTTGTTGTTATTGTTGTTGTAGGAGTAACTGCTCCTCGGTTTTCTGCTGTCGTTCATCACTTTTTTGCTGATAATCTAACTGAGCTTTCATCAATTGGATTATTACTTTCTGAAAATCTTCTATCGTTTTATTTCAGACAAAAACAACTATTTTTTACCTGAAAACACAGAGAAGAAAAAATCAAACTGTAGTTACAGTTTTTTGTAAGACGTACGCAAAAGAAGAGAGACCACAAAAAATGTATTTACAGATTTTTTTCTGTAATACCGTTGTTCCGCATGTTTCATGCGACTCTTAATTCTTGAAGTTTCACACACTTATTTTTTACGTCACCCAAGTTTTAGAAGGGACGTGTAGATTATTTCCTGATGTGGAGGTTTTACTTGAATTCGTTCGAAGTTGTTTAATTTTTATTTTCCTCTTTTTATAAACAGTTGCAGGTTAGTTTAGATGGAGTATTTTTTGGTACTTCGAAGTTTGTCGACAGATTTAATGTGAGGGGTTTATCACTTGGTCAGTCGCTGTTAGTATACTAGCTCGAATCTTCGTTCGTTGCTGTGGATCTGAAAACTGGTCTTTAGTTTTTCGAAGTTCCCGTTCGCCAGTTAATGAGGTGGAGTATTCTTTTTATGAACTCCTATTTCCTGGTGGAGTTAACTGGGTTTATTGCGTAGGGTATTCATTGATGTTCGAAATCCTCGTCGCCAGTTGATGTGAACCGGTAATAGAACCGCGAAATGATAACTCGAAACACGGTGGTAATGTTAACAACGTATTTTAAGTTAAAATAGATACAAGAGAACAGAGTAAATGTAAGCTTGGCTTACTAATGACTGAGAGACAGACAGACGGACTGTGCTGAGCTGAACTGAAGCCACAAGAGTGATTAACTCTCAGTTAATATACTGGTAAGAATATTCCATAGTTAAGTGGGTAACACCAACAACAAGAACAGTATTCAGTGCATGGACGAATGGTAGATTTATAAATGTGCAAAATGGATTATGACGGAGAAAATATTCTGGCCGACCTAGTGACCCAGCATTTTTATCAGTTGATGCCGCTATAGAGGCGTTCCATTTGAGGTCGGATAAGAAAGTGAAACCAATGAGGCGCACTGTCTTGATCCCTAGGAGACTACCGTAGGAAGTGTTGACTGTGAACAAAATATATTTTTAATAACGCATCACTACTCATATCAAGCATTGCATTTCTAGTTATAGGTATGCGTTTCGGAATAAATTTAATTTATTTTCTATTTGAAAAGAAACACAGGGAAACAATCATTATTACGATTTAGTTTAACTGATATCTCCTCGTGCATATACTGATTCTATGGTATTCTATTATTTAAATGGAAGGCCAATCTTATACGTCTTAACTGTACACACACCAGGACACATCACCCAATTCTTGTGCGCATTAACACAAAGAGACATACGGTGATCCATTTAGAATCCTGTTGACTGGATTAAGATATGTGCCTTCGATTTGATTGGTTTGTTTTTGCGCGCCATTCAATTCTCGTGATATTTACTCTGTACACACAATATTCGATGCTTCATTGTTTCCTTTGGCCGCACATCTGGCAATGTCATTCTTTCGATTTGTCTATTGTAAATTTGATGCTCTTAAATACACTCGCATTTTCTTTTCTTTTCTTGAAATAATCGCTTTTCCCTTTCTTTTAATTCCACTGTCATTATTTATATTTCGAGATATAACAGTGTCATCTGGTGGCTGTCTCAGTGGGTTAAGTGGGAACAAGTCTCCAAAGATCTTAAGCAACTTTTTCAAAGTCTTTTCCTAAACCCCAAACCCCGCAACTATTAACTGCCTCGTGTTGTTGGTATTATCATTATAATTATTAAGTCAGTGTTGCACATTGACGTATGAATTGATATTCTCTTTATGAGGTATGGCGTTAACAAGACGCCTCACTCAACCGTACTAGTACGATCTGAACCTTGTTGCTGCTATTATTATTATTGTTACGTTATCATTTTTCATCATATTTCCATTTGTTCTATGATCACACTACCTACCAAGTCTGCGGGAAGATCTAAGGCAGGTCGTGGTGTATTGTTATTGCTTCATTTCATGCTTTTTTCTATCTCCTCTATCATCCCTAGCGTTACATAGATAAAGTTTTCCTTAGGGTGTGGGCTGTACTTAACAAGACAATTCTTTTGTATATCTCTTAACCTGGGGTTTCCAGGGATTCTTTCAATGTGTTGCTTTGTTCCATTTTTTATCATTCCAAGTGCACCTACTATCACTGGCATGATTCTTGTTTTCCATTTCCACATTTTTTCTATTTCAATTTCTAGGTTATTATATTTTGACAGTTTTTCAAGTTCCTTGGTTGCTATGTTACAATAAGCTGGACAAGCCATATCATTTATTAGGCAAGTTTTTTCTTTGTGGTTTTTAACAATTATTATTATGATGTCATTTTTCATCATATTTCGATTTCTGCTTTGGTCTCACTACCAACCAAGTCTGCGGGGAGACCTAAGGCAGGTAGTGGCGTGTTGTTATGGCTCCATTTCATGTTTTTCTATCTTCCCTATCATCTCCAGCATTACATAGATAAAGTTTTCCTTAGTGTGTGGGCTGTACTTAATAAGACAATTTTTTGTATATCTCTTAAGCTGGGGTTTCCAGGGATTCTTTCAATGTGTTGTTTTGTTCCATTTTTTATCATTCCAAGTGCACCTACTATCACTGGTACAACTCTTGTTTTCAATTTCCACATTTTTCCTATTTCAATTTCCAGGTCTTTATATTTTGACAGTTTTTCAAATTCCTTGATTGCTATGTTACAATCCGATGGACAAGCCATATCAATTAATAGACAAGTTTTCTCCTTCTGGTTTTTAACAATAATGTCTGACCTGTTTGCTTCAATTTTTCTGTCTGTGTAGATGGTGTAATCCCATAGAATGGTTACATCTTCTATTTCTGTAACCGGTGCTGGGAGATTATCATACCAGTGTTTGCCTACAGCTTTTCCATAATGTTTGCATATTGCCCAATGTAAATATTGCCCAACTCTATCGTGGCGATTTTTATATTCATTTGGGGCAAGCACAGAACAGCCTGAGATTAGGTGGTCTATTGTTTCTTGGTGTTTATCACAAAACCTGCATTTTGGATCCATATTATTATGCATAATATTTGCCTGAAAGTTTCTCGTGAAAAGATTTTGATCTTGTGCTGCAAGAATAAAGCCTTCAGTTTCGGACTTTAATCCAGATGCACGTAACCATCGATGAGTATTAACTTTGTCAACATTGGATTTATTGGCACGTACTGGATATTGGCCATGCAGAGGTTTGTATTGCCAGCGCTGTTTCATCTGTTCAAGAGCTTTATCTTTGGCTTTCATTTTCATATTCTTTGCCGCAATAGTCGGCTCTTGGCTTCCGTTCTGCTTTTCTACAGAATCTACTAACTGTAAATCTTGTTTGAATTTACTGCCTTCTTTTATTATTGAATATTTTTTCTTTCTTTCTTCATGTTGCCTTACTAATTGTAACATCCAATCCTTTGTTGTTTCTATGTATGTTAGTAAGCCAATAGTTGTTGTCTTGTATGACAATTCCAGCTGAATAAGACCTCTTCCACCTTCTTTACGGGGTATGTATAGACGGTCTACATCAGCCTTTGGATGATGCATCTTATGCTTAGAAAGAAGCTTTCTTGTTTTAGCATCCATTCGCCTGATGTCGTTTAGAGTCCAGTTTAAGATGTTAAAGCTATATTGGACAACTGGGATTGCAAGGCTATTAATGGCCATAACTCTGTTCTGTGAATTTAATTCAGTTTTTAATATCATTCGTAGCCTTCTATAGTACTCTTTACGCACTATTTCTTTCATTTTTTTATGGTGAATGTTTTCGCTCTCATTTACACCTAGGTATTTATAAGCTTCTTCTGGTTTCAATTCTTTTATTGTTACAGCAGGGTCTAGGCTAATTGAGGATGTTTCTTGCATTGATCCACGTAAAACTGTAGCTTTAGCACATTTATTCAAATTATTATTATTATTATTATGTCATTTTTCATCATATTTCGATTTCTGCTTTGGTCTCACTACCAACCAAGTCTGCGGGGAGTCCTAAGGCTGGTAGTGGCGTGTTGTTATGACTCCATTTCATGTTTTTCTATCTTCCCTATCATCCCCAGCATTACATAGATAACGTTTTCCTTAGTGTGTGGGCTGTACTTAATAAGACAATTTTTTGTATATCTCTTAAGCTGGGGTTTCCAAGGATTCTTTCAATGTGTTGTTTTGTTCCATTTTTTATCATTCCAAGTGCACCTACTATCACTGGCACAACTCTTGTTTTCAATTTCCACATTTTTTCTATTTCAATTTCCAGGTCTTTATATTTTGACAGTTTTTCAAATTCCTTGATTGCTATGTTACAATCCGCTGGACAAGCCATATCAATTAATAGACAAGTTTTCTCCTTCTGGTTTTTAACAATAATGTCTGGCCTGTTTGCTTCAATTTTTCTGTCTGTGTAGATGGTGTAATCCCATAGAATGGTTACATCTTCTATTTCTGTAACCGGTGCTGGATGATGTTCATACCAGTGTTTGTTTACAGCTTTTCCATAATGTTTGCACATTGCCCAATGTAAATATTGCCCAACTCTTTCGTGGCGATTTTTATATTCGTTTGGGGCAAGCACAAAGCAGCCTGAGATTAGTTGGTCTATTGTTTCTTATTATTCTTCTTATTATTATTATTCTTATTATTATGTCATTTTTCATCATATTTCGATTTCTGCTTTGGTCTCACTACCAACCAAGTCTGCGGGGAGACCTAAGGCAGGTAGTGGCGTGTTGTTATGGCTCCATTTCATGTTTTTCTATCTTCCCTATCATCCTCAGCATTACATAGATAAAGTTTTCCTTAGTGTGTGGGCTGTACTTAATAAGACAATTTTTTGTATGTCTCTTAAGCTGGGGTTTCCAGGGATTCTTTCAATGTGTTGTTTTGTTCCATTTTTTATCATTCCAAGTGCACCTACTATCACTGGCACAACTCTTGTTTTCAATTTCCACATTTTTTCTATTTCAATTTCCAGGTCTTTATATTTTGACAGTTTTTCAAATTCCTTGATTGCTATGTTACAATCCGCTGGACAAGCCATATCAATTAATAGACAAGTTTTCTCCTTCTGGTTTTTTAACAATAATGTCTGACCTGTTTGCTTCAATTTTTCTGTCTGTGTAGATGGTGTAATCCCATAGAATGGTTACATCTTCTATTTCTGTAACCGGTGCTGGATGATGTTCACACCAGTGTTTGTTTACAGCTTTTCCATAATGTTTGCACATTGCCCAATGTTAATATTGCCCAACTCTATCGTGGCGATTTTTATATTCGTTTGGGGCAAGCACAAAACAGCCTGAGATTAGGTGGTCTATTGTTTCTTATTATTCTTACTATTATTATTATTCTTATTATTATTATTATTATTCTTATTCTTATTATTATTATTATTATTATTATTATTATTATTTCCTTGGATTTCTACTGTATATACATTTCCTTCCGGGTACCATAGCTTCATGACATTTTCAATTGATCATATTTTGTAAAAACAAAAGAAAAAAATAGAAAAAAGCAAACCAAGAAAAGAAAAAGATCACACGCATTTACATAGATAAAGCTTTTCATATTTTGTGAGCTGCACTTGTGAATACAATTTTTTCTATTTCTGTCTTTCTTTAGCCCAATACTAGGAATTCCTTCAACGAGTCTTTCGGGACTTTTTCTAATCGATCCGAGAGTTCCATCTACAACTGCTATTATTGATGCCCTTATGCCCCACTCTTGAGATTTCCACTTCAAGATTCTTGTATTCGATAGATTTTGAAGATCTTCAACGATACATGAAAATCTCCAGGGACTGCCATGTCAAATAAAAATGCGCATTGTTTTTATGTTTTTTGCTCTCCATGTCTGGGCGATTAGCTTTTAATTTTTCTTTCTGTGTTTATTGTAACGTCCCGTGAAATTTTTACAGGAACTATATCTTCCTCTTCTTCTTCTTCTTCTGATTATTATTATTATCATCATCATTTCAAGCTTTCTTGATTGTGAGAAACTCTCTTCTCTAGTTTCTGTCTTTAAGAAGTCATGCTAACTGATTCTTCTGTCTATCTGCCATGTAGCAACTTTTTGGGCACTGTATTACAGGCGCTAATCAACACTAGAATTGGGCCTTTCTAGGGTCTTTATTCAGATAAGTAACGTGGTTTTTGCGTTTCTATGTTACCTGATGATGTACTAACGGTTATTGTCGAAGTACTCAAACTGTAAACAAGAATACTGAAACTTGAGCTGTTTCTTTGGACACATCTCGAAGGTGTATGGCATGCTGGTCTTCTTCACAATTTGAAAAGTTATCGTATTTCGAATTTTTTTTATTGTTTACTTTTCTAGGTCTTTTTGCATTACTGCCGGTGTCACCCAAAACTCTAAACTTAGACCTATGTTCCTAATTTTTATCACCGACATTTCTTATGTGATCAATTTTCAACTTCATATCTATGCTGGCGACAAAATTATTTGCACCAGTAATATGTCTGATAGTTTCGATAAATTCAAGTTGGCAGCTAATCTAAAAAATGCCCTACAATCATTTCCTAACTGGGGGAATGCTTTGCTAAAATTAACGCCATCTAAAATAAGATTACTCTCTCTTAATTGTTTGATAGAACCGTTACTGCATGGCTGATGCTAACCTCCAGGAAAGTTACTAATTACACCTACTCGGAAAAACGGTTTTGGCTGACATGTACAGTAAATGTTACAATGAATCAGTTGTTAACTCTACTGCTATGATAATATTTGGTCACTGTGTCTACATTAAACAGTAGCGGCCATAATATAAGGAACATAAACAAAAAATACATAAGTATAAATAAAAAAGTAATGCATGATTAGCAATGAAATTTTTACCGAAGAAAGATTAGGGTGTAATGCATAAATACACAAAGTTACAAAATTTACATAATAGTTTGTTTTTTAAATAAAGATTCAATAGAACAAAGGAAATAAGCTATTGGACAAAAGTTAAGTAACGATCTCGTTAATACTTGATTCTGAATAAAATTTCAACAAGAATTAATATTTGGTAATTATCCCCTTATTTTCAAGGACTTCTCTGCATCGTCGACCACATGATCTAATTAATTCTTTGCAAAAGTCAGCAGTAATTCCCTTCCATTCGTCTTTCAATAGCTCCCATAGGTGATCCTGGTTTTTCGGGTTTCTTTTCTGAGCTCTTTCTCTAATTATCTTCCAAACATTTTCTATTAGATTCAGGTCGGGGCTCTTCATTAGGGCGATTAGTTCTTCTTCAAATAAAGCCGTAACCTTCCAAGCCTTGTGGCAAGGTACATTGTCATGCAGGAAAATAGAAGATTCATAAAGATTATGGTGTAATCTTGGTACCACATGCTGCCAACAAGCCTTTTGTAAATCTCAGCATTGATATTGTCAAGTACGTGGATGATAAGGTCAACTCCCGCAGATGAAATCATTCCCCACACCATCACACTGCCGCCATTAAACTTAACGGTTTTCTTGGCAGATTGAGAAGCCAGTCTTTCACCTGTTCTACGGCGTACGTAAATGTTGCTCTCAGAACCAAATATAGTAAACTTGGACTCGTCATTGAAATGAACTGTATCCCATTGTGCGTCAGTCCAAACATGTTCTCTCACATACTATAGGCATGTCCTTTGGTTTGCCCTTTGGTCGAAGCTATATATACGGGCATGCAATCCTGCATTTTTTAACCTGCACTAACCGTTTTCCTTAAAATCTTATTATCTGTGTCTTCATTAAATTTACGGGCAATTGATGTAGCAGTTTCAATATGGTTTTTGTAGATATTCTAACAATTCTTCGATTCCGTCTTTGCAATGTTCTTCCAGGTCTGCCGGTTTTTGGTTTTGCACCTAAAGTTTTATCGGTGTTATATCTGCTAATTACACGATGAACGACACTTTTAGAACATAACCAATATCAGAAATTACTGAAATTGACATTTTTTCTTGACAGCTAGCGATAATGAACTTTTTCTTCAAAAGAGAGCGTTTTGCATGTAGAACTTGCCATATTGCTTAAAATAAAATCCTAATGATGAATCGACTTTTACTTATTGTTGGAAAGCTTCTTCGAGTTTTTTAAGAATGTAAATTAAAAGTTTGTGTAAATTATTAACATCGTTCCTTAACTTTTGTCTAGTAGCTTATTTCCTTTAATATTTTTTTAAAAAACTGTTTTGTAGATTTTTGTAACTTTGTATAATATTTATGCATTACACCCTAATCTTTATTCGTTAAAAAATTCAATGCTAATCATGTATTACTTTTTAAGTAATACGCATATTTATATCTTTGTTGTTTCCGTTCCTTATATTATGGCCGCTACTGTATATTCATAGATCTACCATTCTTTCGTTCTTCGAATATTGCTGCCACATTTTGCTAAATGCAGAGTGATTTGTGATTAAAAAAAGACAATGTGTAATGTTACTTTCCCATCGCTGTAACGCTCTAACGTTTTTTGATAGAACTATGGTAAGGTGATCAAAAGTTATAGTTCCGTGAATAGAGCATGATGAAGTAATCAATTGTTTGCAAAAGGCCAGTACACTCACAATATCTGTCAAGTAAATTCGTTCAGGCGCGGCCATAATGTATTTGAGTAGCAATCTCTTCCTTAAAAATGAGTCAGGGTGTTGTGGTTAATTTATTAAAAAAAGGATTCAAATATAGGGAACCACAACCTGATCTACTGTGCCTACTCACGGGACATTCTATTTGCTTTAAAGCTCATTAACTCGTTCAGATTTTCTGCAAGACAGTATCTTTCTTTTTTCTTTATAATCATATCACCCCGAGCAAGGTGGTAACGCCACTGATGTGCGGGGGGCTACGTAAGAGTGACAAGATCGGAAAAGAGAAAACCGGAAAACAAGGGATGAGCCTCTTCACCTGTTCAATAGACGTGGGTGGAGTGTGAACCGGGCGATAGTTTAGTCTATCTACTCCAATTGAAAAAAAAGCGAAAAGAAGTGAAGATTGGAAAAGAGAAGGCCGGAAACTACATCCTAAACAGGGAACAAGGGATGAGCCTCTTCACCTGATCAATAGACGTGAGTGGAGTGTGAACCGGGCGATAGTTTAGTCTATCTGCTCCAATTGAAATGGAAAAGGAGTGGAAAAATTGGAAAAAGAGAAAACCGGAAACCACATTCTAAACCGGGAACAAGGGATGAGCCTCTTCACCTGTTCAATAGACGTAGGTGGAGTGTGAACCGGGCGATAGTAAAATTGCTCAGTTTTGTCACTGATGCGTAAACAATGCAGTTTTTAAAGAATTAGTAAATTTTACTTTTTAATCCAACACGTGTTTTTTGTTATTTTACATATTTCTAGAAGGTAACCATATTAATGTATGCAGTCAGTTATTTAAACAGTACCTCTAGAAGTTTACTAACGTGAAAATATTTCAAGTCTATAAATAAATGCCGAAATGTTACTCTCTTAATACTATCGACTTCTAACAATTAAAATCAATATAATCGAGAAAAGTAACTAACAAATCACACACCGAGATCAAACCCATATGTAATCGCAAAGCAATGAACAAATGTCCCTTCAGCAACAATTGCTTGCCAAAAACTGTAAACAGAGAAACTGAAAACAAAACATCTTTTGCAAAAAGTAAATACGCGAAAAGTATAATGCTTCTTAAACATGTATGAGAAATTAAAACAAAAATCAAACCAAACTAAAAATATCATGGAGAATAGGAAATAAAGTCATAGCTTTCAACAATAAATTAAAAAACTGTAAATGCAGTCTGAAGAAGTAACACAAATTGCTAAATAAAAGATCAAAACTCGTCTTAAAATGCAGACAGGAACACAAATTTTTGTTCCATTACTTAAATGTGGATTACAAAAAATAAAATAAAATAAAATAAATTACTAAAATTAACCGAAAATCTAAATCATAAACTAATTAATTCAATAATAACCAAAAAATATAAAATAAAACTACGAATAGAAACATAGGTACAAGTAAACATAATATTAATGTTCAAGTATCATCAATAACTAAGTACTCAATAATAAATATTGTGTAAAGAATTAAAAAGCAACAAATAACCACATTGTTATCCACAATTGTTTGTACTCAATAGTTTCTACAATAATTCAAATCAATTATCACTACCCACCTAATATCTGTTAAGATAATGCAAAAGATCAACACATACTGCATCACTAATTTGTATATATAAATAATCTTGTCAAAACACAAGTTACATATATGCATATATACATTATGTAATATGTTTATTTTTTATGTATTTAGAATTAATTTGAATATATAAAAATTAGTTAAACGTTATTTAGTTGTGATTTAAATCGGCTAATGAGGTGCTTGGGAAGAGGGAATAATTATCTTGGTCATATTCTGTCTCCAAGGTCCATGATATTGGATAAAGTTATCTGTGAAATGCAAACATCGTAACAAAACGGATGAAAAGAGCAGAATAGTTGAAACAGAATGTCAAAGATGCATTATACACAAAAAATGTTTTTATATGCAGATATATCATACGACAAATTATATACAGATATACATATATATATTATTAAAATACTTTAATCCAAAACGGAAAAGTAGGAAGGTAAATCCCAAGAACCTGATCCTAATTAATATTAAAAATTTTATTATTAAAAAATGATACATAAGGAGAGCTCAATGTAATTAAAATTACAGAGCAAATATAATTTTTTTTAATATTTTAATTCTTTATCTACTTTTTTCCCTTAAATATGCTTTTTCTAAAAAGACTCTTTTTTCTAATACTTTAACCCATGTATAAACTTACTTTTGTTTGACACGTATCGAGCGTTTCTAATATGAAATTTCTTTCTGTTTTTCTTTTTTCTCCCCTTTTTTCCCTTCTATTCTTCTCTCTCCTTGTCTTTATTTTTCTTACCTCCCTCTTCCCTTTCCGTTTTGTTTAACCCTATTCTCAATTTAACACCACTCCTAACCCCTTTCCTTTGTAAGCTAGATGAAACCAAATTTTCCATTTATCTAAAAGTTAAAATCTAAAATTAGACATGAATTACTTCTGAAATTTTTTGTGACGTAAATTTCTCAAATCTCAACCGTCTTTTTTTATTTTTATTTATTTCTTATTTTTTTCTCTCTTTTTACTCTTATTTTTATTTCCATTTTGAAAGATGTACGGTTGCTGAGGAGATGTAAAACCTCTCTTAGGGATTTTATGTGGAAATGATAATTCAACATTTTTGAATATTGTAAATTTATCTTACTTTATATATATATATATATATATATATATATATATCACTATTTTTCTCAGATAGAGAAACTAGAACACATATGAATAAAGCAAGAGATTAAAATAGTTGTAAAACTCCCCGTCAGGAAAAGGTACAAGGGAGATGATGTCTTCACCACTCAATTTTTTACAGTTTTCATTACTTCTTAGGACAACTGTGGGCTATTTTATCTACTTCTCGCGGTCTACAAAGCAACTGGTGTTCATCAATCTGACGTCACTCCATGACTGACATCACTCACCGGCTGTCACGGGACTTTCGCTAAATTCGTCCACTCAAAATGGGAGGTCATCTATCATTGCGACCTTACCCGAGTTTACTATGGATGTTAGAGACTAGGATAGAATTTTAGCATAGCTTAGGGGTATAAATCTGCATTGCAAAATAATCGTAATGTGTTTGATTACGCTATCTTGCCTGAGATATATCCATATCCGCACTACATATGATACTATAATCCTCATATATTTGCTTATAGAATACTAGAAAACTTGAGTTCAATTTACAATTTACTCTCTCTCTCTCTCTCTCTCTCTCTCTCACACACACACACACACACACACACACATACAGTCACTTTTTCTTTGTCCCGCTGGTTTTTGTTCCTGAAAGTTTTAATGTCTTTTAACCAGTCATATACCTTTCGTACTGTAGTTATTTTAAACTTTTATTCGTTATTCCTTTTGCTGCTTACCCTGTTTTTGTTCTGTTGTTTCTCTCCCTGCTTCTTCTCTGTTCAACTGATCACGTTACTTTAATTTTTGTCTCTTTTTGCTGACTATTACTCTCTTTCTCTTCTCGCCTGAAACACTCTTAATTTCTGTCTGACAACTCGCCACCTAATATTCTTATCTCCCGCAACTCTCTACAATCGATAATCGATCAATCTTGTTGATTGCGGACACTCACGCACAGACGCCGAGATTATCTTTTCCTCATTTCATGACCACGACCTTCTTTCCCAATCCCTTGAACGCAGCCATATTTACAATATTCACACATAAGTGCTCTTAACCTGACGCCAATTCAAATATCAAAACGGTTTGAAAAACAGCAACAAAAAAATCAAACTTGCCGGTTTGTTTTAGTAACATGGAATTAGGCTAACAAACAAGATTTTACAATTATTGCAAAACAAATATATATAGTATAATTAGTATACCTTCTTCTATACGCAGTGTACGTTGAACTTTAATTGACAGTTACAAAAACTCAAATCATTAAAAAGGTTAATCATCATTTTACTGTTGAAATGATTCTAGCCATTTCAACTGTAAAAAGAAGATGTAAACGTAAGTTCTACTCAAACAGTTTATTCTCTTGCACTTCTCGCTTGTCGGGCTCTCTCCTAGCTTCCCAGTTGAAATTAATATTCAAAAATTGAGATGCTATGTCAGCCGTTATAACCTGTCTTCTTAATATTTTTTCTTTTCTCGTTTTCTGCCATTAATTGTGTGTTTTTCTCATATCCTCTTGTATTCGGTAATTCCTTGAAAATTAGTAGCTTTATTGCCTTTCTTGGGTCAAAATGATTTTAAAAATAATATTGACTAAAAAACTCGGAAGAGATGAAAGCAAACACATGAAGTTTTTTGAGATAATCGGGACAAAGTTTCAAAATATGAAATGAAAATTCGAGGTTTTGTAACTCATAAGCATAGATTTTAAATTGTCTCATATAAACAATATATAAACTTCAATATTTCTGACCATTGTATGTGCGATATGATATGATATAAAGAATAGCGGCTCAGAATAGAAAATCAGAGAGGCGAGTTCGAATTCTAGTCGTGTTCATTGCTTTCATTTTCGAGCAAATATACGTAAGGACAAGTATGAAGCCATCCATTATCTCTCTCCATCTATAGGTGGAATTGCAGGATCCCAGACCAACCAGTCTATCTTAGTGAATATCTTCTGTCTAATCATACACGAATCAAAAGAGACTCAAACGTATGACATTTAAATGACTGACTCTTTATAGAGTTTTCTTTTCGTATTCTCTCAAACTCAGTCGCCCTTGCTTCTTAATGATTTTATAGCTTTGCATTGTAATTCATGTATTCGAACTTCATTTTTTATTTCTTCTCAAAGAAAAAACTTATATACATGATTGAGCCGATGCTGATCGGATATCGAAATGTGTGCAACCCCTCAACTAGAACTGTTCCCATAATGCAATTCAAACACTGTGACTACTTCGGCGTTTCATAGTCCGTTTAAGAACAACATCTGGATCAATAGTTGCTGTCTTCCATGGAAAGTGTTGTGGTGCCCTATCTATAGGAATGGACTCTTCCTCCGTTAATATGATACAACCTGCGTGACTTCAAGTGACGCAGCTGTGACGCAGTTTAGTGACAGTCTAGAGACAGTCAAGACGCAGCTTAACTATACCCTTCGTTGTTAAGTTGCTCCTGGGCATGACAGTAAACTGCATCCGGCAGCAAGCCTCTGATTGTGAGGTTGTGATGAGCATGGAACCACTTTTTAATCGCTGTTGTTCCCAGGTCTACCCTGACCCGAAGTGGTAGCACCTGTTTGGGTCCCAGCTATGGGCAAATAGTTAACCCCAAAACTTGGGTCAAAACACTATTAACGTATAAAAGTACAATTTTATAGAAATATATACATAAAAATAGACTTTTATAGAAAAATATACGATTTTAATGGAAAAATATTACTAACAATGCATTTAAAAAAAAAATTATTGCCATGATACATTTTTGACTGAAAAAAAAAATTCTCTGCAAAACATTTTTTAATCCAAAAATAGAAGACATTTTTTAATCCAAAACTAGAAGACATTTTCAGTTTTCTAAAATAAAAAAATAAAAACAAAAAATTAATGAAAATCTGACTCAATCAACCTTCTTGCTATAACTAACATTAAAAATACCTTAAAACCTCTATCTTTTTGGCATTAAATAACCCACAGAGGTTGATATGTTGCTAAACCGACTTAAACGTAAACTCATTGCTAAGTTGTTGTTATTCTAGCATGTTTGTAAGACACAGAAACAAGAAGGTAGGTTCAAACAGTGTATTAGAATAACAGAACAAAATATTACAATAATAAGTGTTAGTAATCAGCAAAATAGAAGTGTAAGTCCAAAGGGTATAGTTACGCTGCGTCTTGACTGTTTCTAGACTGTCACTAGACTGCATCACAGCTGAATCACTCGAGGTCACGCAGGTTGTATTATATTAACAGAGGAAGAGTCCATTCCTATAGGTAGGGCACCATAACGAAAAGGATATTTTCTGCTGATATTTTCCAATATCATTTGTAGCAACAGAAATTTGGTTCTATTGAAGAATACTGTGGATGTCATGTATCAACCACGTGAGCAATGATGAGGCTTTGGAAAGAATAGAAACAAAAAGGAAATTAATACTGAGCATCAGGAAAAGAAAGTTAACATTCCTGGGATATGCAATGAGGAAGGAGAGCTTGGAGAATCTGATACTCGCAGACCAAACAGAGGAAAAGAGAGACCGGGAAAAACAGCGAGAAACATATTTGTCGGGCCTGAGCGAGTGGATGGCAGAGCATGGTTTCCTCGCGTAACAGGAGAAAACGTTCCTAGAGCCACCAGGGTTAGGTAGACCTGGAAGGCCATTATCGCCTACGACCGGAAAGTACAAGGCATATAGAAGAAGAGGAATACCTCGTTGGTACGAGAATAGAGTAATTCAGATTTACTACTAGCATTGTCGTTGTTATTATTTTACACTAACGATATTAAGTAAATGGATGCTTTCGAAGATTTAACAATAAGACCAAGCTTACTGAACTCCAGAATATAGGAATGTTGTCGACAGCCACAATCACCCACGTCCAGAATAGCACATACAAGAAAAGATTGTGCTATAGAAAAGAGAGAGAAAGACAGGCAGCTTAGAAACTGATTTTATAAATTCTCTTTCGACTGAAAGAAGACATCGCCTGATTGGATAAAATATTCAGTGGATTAAATCACGTCCTTCCGATTTGACCGTTTTTTTAACCTTGATTTTCATGATATTTACTTGAGATAAACACTTTGACACCATATTGTCTCGTTTTTCTCAACTCTTAACAATGGTGCTTCCCCGCTTCTCCTCTTATTCTATTTAAGCAACTTTAAAAAAAAATTCTTCTACTTTTATAAATGTCTTTATTATTATTATTATTATTATTATTATTATTATTATTATTATTATTATTATGTCAGCAACTTTTTCAATTTTTTTACTTTTCTAAATATCTTTATTGTTACTATTATTTTTTATTTATTATTATTATTATCATAGTAACTTTTTATTTTTTTACCTTTTTAAATATCTTCATTATTTTATTATTATTATTATTATTATTATTATTATTATTATTTTAGCAGATTTTTTTATTTTTCTACCTTTATAAATATCTTCATTGTTATTACTATTATTTCAGCAACTTTTTTTTATTTTTTACCTTTCTCAATCATCATCATCATCATCATTCTTCGGCCTCGGCCGAGATAGAACTCACTACACCCTTCCAGTATTCCCTATTTGTCATAGCTCCTGTAAGGTCTTCCTTGGTGATAGGTGTATCTCTATGTATCCTGTCTGGAAAGGTTAACTTACGATATCGATTGTGAGATGATGGGTGCCTCCATAATACAAACGATGAAACAAGTTCATCTGTGGCACGTGCACAATGCCCAGCAAACTGGACACGTCTCTTTTGAACTAAGGTTGATACTCTTGGTAGGTCCTCATATATCATTTCTAGAGTTGGGTGGTTTCGCCATGAAAGATCAAGTACTCTTCTGAGAAGACGAGTATAACATCCATCAAATCGGCGCTGCTGTTTTGCTGAAAGAATCCAAGTTTCAGATCCATAGAGTAAGTTTGGTTCAATAAGTGCGCGAAAAACTTGGATTTTGATCTTACGATCAAGATTGGATTTCCAGATCTTATCCATTTTGTTACAAACAGTCCATGCTATGCTTTTTCTGATGTCAAAGTATTTTTCAGAATCGTTGATGTGTGATCCTAGATATTTGTAGTCTTCAACGCGTTTAAGGATGTTATTCCGAGAGAGTTTTAATTTCATAATTGCTGCGAATGTTAATTGGCATACACTTACCTTTCTAAATATCTTCATTATTATTATTATTATTATTATTATTATTATTATTATTTCAGCAACTTTTTTATTTTTTTATTTTTCTAAATATCTTCATTATTATTATCATTATTTATTATGTTATTATTATTATGTCATTTTTCATCATATTTCTATTTCTGCTTTGGTCTCACTACCAACCAAGTCTGAGGGGAGACCTAAGGCAGGTAGTGGCGTGTTGTTATGACTCCATTTCATGTTTTTCTATCTTCATGTTTTTCATTTCATTTTCATGTTTTTCATTTCATTTTCATTTCATGTTTTTCTATCTTCATGTTTTTCTATCTTCCCTATCATCCCCAGCATTCCATAGATAACGTTTTCCTTATTATTATTATTATGTTGTCATTTTTCATCATATTTCGATTTCTGCTTTGGTCTCACTACCAACCAAGTCTGCGGGGAGACCTG